>NIVC01002600.1:0-35000 GCA_002269645.1 Macrostomum lignano | reverse complement strand
ATACCGCTTTTCTAAGAATCAATGCCTCATTATTCAAAGAATCAATACCGCTTTTCTAAGAATCAATGCCTCATTATTCAAAGAATCAATACCGCTTTTCTAAGAATCAATACCGCTTTTCTAAGAATAAATACCGCTTTTCTAAGAATAAATACCACTTTTCTAAGAATCAATACCACTTTTCTAAGAATCAATATCACTTTTCTAAGAATCAATACCAATTTTCTAAGAATCAATACCACTTTTCTAAGAATCAATACCGCTTTTCTAAGAATCAATACCAATTTCAAAGAATCAATACCTCATTTTTCAAATAATCAATACCCACTTTCTAAGAATCAATACTTCTTTTTCTAAGAATAAGCACCTCATTTCCAAGAACTTAATGCCTCATTTCTAAGAGTCAACATCTCCTTTTTAAGAACCAACTTCTCGCTCCTAAGAGTAGACAACTCATTTCTAAGAATCGGTACTATTTTTCTTAGAAATTACGAGCGTAGACATTATATTTATAGCTAGCACTGCATTTCTTAGAATCGGCATTCATATTTTTAAAAACACAATACTATTTATTCTCAATGAGCACGAGCTACTATACTAATTTCGAAAAGTCACCAACTTTATTACAAAAAAGAAACGAAGCCCCGTTTCTAAGAATTTTCATTTTATTTAAACAATTTCCACAAGCCTCACAGCAGGGCAGCGAGCAGCACAGCGCCAGCGGCAGCCAGCCCCAGAGCCGTCATGTGCAGCCGGTGAGTCTCGGCCAGTCTCAGCTCCCTCTGCTGCCAGCGCCTGTCCGGCCCCGGACCCTTCCAGCTGCCGCAGCGCGGGAAGTTTGCGGGCACCCCGGCTGACCAGCTGGCCGCGTCTCCCACCAGCAGCAGCAGCCCCATGCCGATCTCCACGTGGAACTCCAGGTGGCAGTGCAGCAGCCATACGCCTGCGAAAGAAAACCGGGCTCGCTGTCTTATCTCACTCTCTCGCTGTCTATCTCACTCTCTCGCTGTCTTATCTCACTCTCTCGCTGTCTATCTCTCTCTCGCTGTTTTATCTCACTCTCTCGCTGTCTATCTCACTCTCTCGTTGTCTATCTCACTCTCACTGTCTATCTCACTCTCTCGCTGTCTATCTCTCTCTCGCTGTTTTATCTCACTCCCTCACTGTCTTATCTCACTCTCTCGCTGTCTTATCTCACTCTCTCGCTGTCTATCTCACTCTCTCGCTGTCTATCTCACTCTCTCGCTGTCTATCTCACTCTCTCGCTGTCTATCTCACTCTCTCGCTGTCTATCTTACTCTCTCACTGTCTATCTCACTCTCTCGCTGTCTATCTCACTCTCTCGCTGTCTTATCTCACTCTCTCGCTGTCTATCTCACTCTCTCGCTGTCTATCTTACTCTCTCGCTGTCTATCTCACTCTCTCGCTGTCTATCTCACTCTCTCGCTGTCTATCTCACTCTCACTGTCTATCTCACTCTCTCGCTGTCTATCTCACTCTCTCGCTGTCTTATCTCACTCTCTCGCTGTCTATCTCACTCTCTCGCTGTCTATCTCACTCTCTCGCTGTCTATCTCACTCTCCGCTGTCTATCTCACTCTCTCGCTGTCTATCTCACTCTCTCGCTGTCTATCTCACTCTCTCGCTGTCTATCTCACTCTCTCGCTGTCTATCTCACTCTCTCGCTGTCTATCTCACTCCCTCACTGTCTTATCTCACTCTCTCGCTGTCTTATCTCACTCTCTCGCTGTCTATCTCACTCTCTCGCTGTCTATCTCACTATCTCACTGTCTATCTCACTGTCTATGTCACTGTCTATCTCACTCTATCCATCTTACTTTATATCAAGCTCTCCCCTTTTTCTCTGCCAGTCCCTCACCAGGATTGTCGGTGCGAAACCGCAGCACAGTGTAGCCCCCGTCGGGCACAATCACGGTGTCCTTCATCACCGGTCTGTCCAGATTCCTGCGTAACAGGCCGGCCGAGTCCCGCCTCTTCACCTCGGCAACAGAAACGTTTTTGCCGAGCTATGAATAAAAAAATGAAATAATTATGTCACACTGGGTCCTGAACTTGACGTACTGGGTCATGGACTTAACACTCCTTTGTTTCATGGATTCCCCTGTTGATCTCGAGGATTCCCCTGTTGATCTCAAGGATTCCCCTGTTGATCTGAAGGATTCCCCTTGTTGATGACAAGGATTCCCCTGTTGATCTCGAGGATTCCCCTGTTGATCTCGAGGATTCCCCTGTTGATCTCGAGGATTCCCCTGTTGATCTCAAGGATTCCCCTGTTGATCTTGAGAATTCCCTTGTTGATCTCGAGAGTTCCCTTGTTGATCCTAAGGATTCCCTTGTTGATTCCAAGGATTCCCTTGCTGATCATAAGGATTCCCCTGTTGATCTTAAGGATTCCCTTGTTGATCTCGAGAATTCCTTTGTTGATCTCGAGAATTCCTTTGTTGATCCTAAGGATTCCCTTGTTGATCCCAAGGATTCCCTCGTTGATCTTAAGGATTCCCCTGTTGATCTTGAGGATTCCCCTGCTGATCTCGAGAATGCCCCTATTGATCTTAAGGATTCCCCTGTTGATCCCAAGGATGCCCCTGTTGATCTCAAGGATTCCCCATGTTGATCTCGAGGATTCCCTATATTAATCTCGAGGATCCCCATGTTTACCCCGAGGATGCCCATGTAAATCTCGAGGATTCCCATGTTTACCTCGAGGATTCCCCCTGTTAATCTGAAGGATTCTCCTGTTGATCCCAGGGATTCCCCTGTTGGTCCTCAGGATCTCGACAATATTTACCTTTTCCATTCCGATAACGCGAAAGTAATGGCCGTGCAGGTGGAATGGGTGGCTGGCATCGAAGGTGAAGCCTTTGTCGATGAGCACCAGCTCCACCGTCTTATTGACGCCCAGGCGGAGACCGTGGTGGCAGGCCTTGAATTCGGTCTCCAAGCTGGGATCGAAATCGGTGTTGTTGCAAATGTGCGACTGCGGGAACGGCGGCAGAGTGGAGGGACCTTCGTTCGGTCCTACAGATCCAGATCCCAATTTTTGATCCCAATGATCCCAATGATCCCAATGTTTGATCCAAATAATGATCTCAATGATTCCAATAATTGATTCCAATGATCCCAATGGTTGATCCCAATGATCCCAGTATTTCGATCTCAATGATCCCAATGTTTGATCCAATGATCCCAATGGTTGATCTCAATAATCCCAATGTTTTGTCTCAATGATACCCATGTTTGATCCCAATGATACCAATGTTTGATCCAATGATCCAAATGATCCCAATGGTTGATCCCAATGATCCCTATATTTCGATCTCAATGATCCCAATGTTGATCCCAATGATCCCAATGTTAATCCTAATGATCCAAATATTGATCTCAATGATCCCAATGATACCCATGTTTGATCCCAATGATCCCAATGGTTGATCCCAATGATCCCAACGATCCCAATGATACCAATGTTTAATCCAATGATCCCAATGATCCCATTGGTTGATCCCAATGATCCCAATGATCCCAATGGTTGATCCCAATGATCCCAATGGTTGATCCCAATGATCCCAATGGTTGATCCCAATGATCCCAATGATCCCATTGGTTGATCCCAATGATCCCAATGATCCCAATGTTTGATCCCAATGATCCAAATGGTTGATCCCAAAAATCCCAACGGCCTACCTGCAGCACATCGTCAAACTGGTACAGCAGCGGCGCCGGCGGCATGTGCAAAGCGACATTGTTAATCTGCGGCGTGTACAAGTGACCGTCGGACTTCCTGACGGCGCTGATGGGGTAATAGGCCGGGTGGTGGTAGCGGCTGTTGTTCACCACCTCGAAATCGAAGGCCAGGTAGAACTTGGCGTCAACTGGACCGTCAATGGTCAGGTGGTCGGCCGGCGGCCAGCCGGCCGGCGTCCGCAGCGACGTCACGTCGATGTGATTCGCGTCCGGCGCCCGGTTGAACGGATTCAGCTGACGGCCTCCCGGCCGGCCGAGCATGTCCGAGTAGGCTGGGTTCCCGGCGCCCTGCAGTGGCGTCTCGTCGATACCGGCGTAGCTCACGATGGCGGACTGCCTGGCGGTGGGGTGGGGATTTGGACTTTTCAAGTATCTCATATCCCATTTCCCATACCCCACACCCCATATCCCATACCCCACACCCCATATCCCATACCCCACACCCCATATCCCATACCTCACACCCCATTTCCCATACCCCACACCCCATATCCCATACCCCACACCCCATATCCCATACCTCACACCCCATATCCCATACCCCACACCCCATATCCCATACCCCACACCCCATATCCCATACCCCACACCCCATATCCTATACCCCAGGTCTCATATCCCATACCCTACATCCCATACCCCACACCCTATATCCCGCACCCCAGATCTCAAATCTCATACCTCACATCCCTTACTCCATACCCCATACCACACATCCGATATCCCATACCCCAGATTTCATATCCCTTACCTCACATCCCATACCACATACCACACATCTGATATCCCATACCCCACACCCAATATCCCATATCCTTCATCCCAGTTCCCACATCCTATATCCCGTATCCCATATCCTATATCACTTATCCCATATCAAATATCTCATATCATATATCAAAATCCCAGATCCCACCTCCATAGTCCGAATCCCAAATCCAATGCTTAAAAATCCCTAGTTTTATACTCCAAATTATAGATCGCAACATCCGAATCTCAAATCCCAAGTCCTAACACTCAGAATCGCAAATCCCAAGTCCTAACACTCAGAATCGCAAATCTCATACTAAAAATTGGCGAATCCCTTATCTCCCCAAGCGAACCTGGCCATGGTGAAGCGGGAGTCGCAGTCGGCCAGGCCGGCCACCATCAGCAGGTAGTTGCCAGGCGGTCGGTCCGCCGTCAGCACGAAGTCAAAGCGCTCGCCGGCGTATATGATCAGCGAGTCGACCTCGATCGGCACCACTGGGGCGCCGTCTGTGGCGATGACCAGCAGGCTGTGGTTGGCGACAGACAGCACGAACGGGCAGTTGAGGATGGCGTTGCTAATGACGCGAACTCGGTGGCGAAGGCCGCTGCGAACTCGGAGCACGTAGCGGGGAGTTTGGGGGTCGCTGGCGGAGCTGGGGGCGAAGGCGCCTCGGCCTGGGGGGACGGCGAGTAGCGATCACAAAGTCTAGGGGGTTAGATATTAGAGATCACAAAGTCTAGGGGGTTAGATATTAGAGATCACAAAGTCTAGGGGGTTAGATATTAGAGATCACAAAGTCTAGGGGGTTAGATATTAGAGATCACAAAGTCTAGGGGGTTAGATATTAGAGATCACAAAGTCTAGGGGGTTAGATATTAGAGATCACAAAGTCTAGGGGGTTAGATATTAGAGATCACAAAGTCTAGGGGGTTAGATATTAGAGATCACAAAGTCTAGGGGGTTAGATATTAGAGATCACAAAGTCTAGGGGGTTAGATATTAGAGATCACAAAGTCTAGGGGGTTAGATATTAGAGATCACAAAGTCTAGGGGTTAGATATTAGAGATCACAAAGTCTAGGGGGTTAGATATTAGAGATCACAAAGTCTAGGAGGTTAGATATTAGAGATCACAAAGTCTAGGGGTTAGATATTAGAGATCACAAAGTCTAGGGGGTTAGATATTAGAGATCACAAAGTCTAGGGGTTAGATATTAGAGATCACAAAGTCTAGGGGGTTAGATATTAGAGATCACAAAGTCTAGGGGGTTAGATATTAGAGATCACAAAGTCTAGGGGGTTAGATATTAGAGATCACAAAGTCTAGGGGGTTAGATATTAGAGATCACAAAGTCTAGGGGGTTAGATATTAGAGATCACAAAGTCTAGGGGGTTAGATATTAGAGATCACAAAGTCTAGGGGGTTAGCTATTAGAGATCACAAAGTCTAGGGGGTTAGATATTAGAGATCACAAAGTCTAGGGGGTTAGATATTAGAGATCACAAAGTCTAGGGGGTTAGATATTAGAGATCACAAAGTCTAGGGGGTTAGATATTAGAGATCACAAAGTCTAGGGGGTTAGATATTAGAGATCACAAAGTCTAGGGGTTAGATATTAGAGATCACAAAGTCTAGGGGGTTAGATATTAGAGATCACAAAGTCTAGGGGGTTAGATATTAGAGATCACAAAGTCTAGGGGGTTAGATATTAGAGATCACAAAGTCTAGGGGGTTAGATATTAGAGATCACAAAGTCTAGGGGTTAGATATTAGAGATCACAAAGTCTAGGGGGTTAGATATTAGAGATCACAAAGTCTAGGGGGTTAGATATTAGAGATCACAAAGTCTAGGGGTTAGATATTAGAGATCACAAAGTCTAGGGGGTTAGATATTAGAGATCACAAAGTCTAGGGGGTTAGATATTAGAGATCAGGTATTAGAGGTTCGGGATTAGATTGAAGATTAGCTATCAGAGATTGGGAATAGGCATTAGAATTAAGGATTAGGGACTAGCGAGTAGGGATTCAAGATTAAGGATTAGAGATTAGAGATTAGAGATTAGGGATTATGGATTAGGGATTAGGGATTAGTGATTAGAGATTAGGGATTAGGGATTAGAGGTTAGTGATTAGAGATTAGGGATTATGGATTAAGGGATTAGGGATTAGGGATTAGAGGTTAGTGATTAGAGATTAGGGATTATGGATTAAGGGATTAGGGATTAGGGATTGGTAAAAGACGATGTGGATTAGGGTTTAAAGAAGCGGTCTACTGGGATTAAGCATCAACAGTAGTACGAGCTAGAGATTAGGAAACAGACGATTGGTATTCGGTAGGGATTTAGGAAAACTGGATAAGGATTAATGATCATGGAATAGTCGATTTGGATTAGTCCGCTATGTGGATAAAGAATTAGGAAACATAAATAGATAAGGATTAGAAATCGTGAGCATTAGGTGGATTTTGAAAAGTTCCTAAAAATTGCTACATTTTTGAAAAGAAAATCCTAAAAGATGAATATGATTTATTGGCCCACCATTAATGATCAGGCCTTTCGGCTTGTTATCCCCGTTAGAGTAATGGTGAGCAGCGAATTTGGTGGCTCCGAGTTCGTGGAACCAATCGGAGAGCAGCAGCGTGTGCTCCGGCTGGTCGGTGTCATACAGGCCGGCGTGGGGGTCCGCGGCCTGCCGGACCACCAGCGGGCCGAAGATGCCCTCGCTGCGCTGCAGACCGGAGTGCGAGTGCCAGTAGTGCGTCCCGGCCGGGGACGCTGCGAACCTGGGGTGGGCAGGTAGGTAGGTAGGTAGGTAGGTCTGTAGCTAGGTAGGTAGGTAGGTCTGTAGCTAGGTAGGTAGGTAGGTCTGTAGCTAGGTAGGTATGTAGGTCGGTAGGTAGGTCGGTAGCTAGGTAGGTAGGTAGGTCGGTAGGTTTTGTGGGTAGGTTGGTAGGTAGGTAGGTAGGTCGGTAGCCAGGTCGGTAGCTAGGTAGGTAGGTTGGTAAGTAGGTTGGGATGTAGGTGGATTAGGAAGTAGGTATGTAGAAACATGATTGGTTAGGTGCATAGATGTGCACATGTGTGTTAGCAGGTAGGCAAATGTGGACTTCAAACCTGTAGGTGAATGACGAGTGCGCATTAATGGGGCACTGCGTTACCATGGAAACGCCGTCCATGTGTTGCGTCCCCACCTGGTGCATGCCGTGCCAGTGTACGGAGGTTCCCTCTCCCATTTCCATGAAGTTGTGCACCTCCGCTATCACGGTGTCGCCCTCGCAGACGTGAATCCCGGGGCCGCTGAGCTGGCGGTTCACGCTGAGCAGGGCCCGCTCCACGCCGTCCCCGGTGATGCAGTGAGGCCGGAAGCAGTCGGTGAGGTTTCGGGGGCAGTCGAAGCAGGCTTTGGACATGGTCATGAACCACTCCAGGCGGATGCGGTAGCGGCATTCGCGGGGTCCCGGATCAGCTGAGCAGTTGCGCACGCATTCGTGCTTGAACTCGTCTGAGGGGTTCAGGCGTAGCAACGTGCTTAACAACTGTCAGGAGCTGACACCTTCACATAGCAACCAGTAGCTTCACATAGCAACCAGTAGCTTCACATAGCAACCAATAGCTTCACATAGCAACCAGTAGCTTCACATAGCAACCAATAGCTTCACATAGCAACCAGTAGCTTCACATAGCAACTAGTAGTTTCACATAGCAACTAGTAGCTTCACATAGCAACCAGTAGCTTCACATAGCAACCAATAGCTTCCTTGGGGGCAAGGCAACTAAAAAGTTTCTATAACAACCAGTTACCATTGACAAAACTATAAATGGAATCTGAAAACTGAAAAACCACTCAAATTTTCGCTCAAATTATTTAACAATTATCATTTAATCTGTTATTCGTTAAGAAAGTTGTTCTTACTTGGATTAATTACTCACAAAAGTAGCATAGACGAACGGGTATATTCTAAGCACAGCACAGCATGCCATTAGTACTAACTTCTCTTGCAAATTCATGCAGAAAAAGTCCTGCCAATTTAAGCACTTGGCAAGCCTATCTTGAATAAACCTTACCCCGTTTTACCTGCCACTTAAACGGAGAGCTGGCGTGCATTTGAACTTTTAAAAAAGGACTTACCAGCTGACTTATTTATTATCGGCTTTCTTTCTAATAATAGTAGTCCTTTATCATTGGCATGCAATTTCAACAAATATGCACTGGCATTTAATGTTGGCAAAAATGTGCTCTGAGATTTTCCAGGCAAGCTACGATTATATGTTGCAAAAAATATTCGGATACCTTCCGGCCGCCTTGCAGCCAGATTAGAAGCTATTTATATTACGAATGTGAAGTTTTGGTCATGGATATTTTCGGTCATAGAGTTTTGGTCATAGAGAGTTTTGGTCGCAGAGAGTTTACAGTAAGTTAGGTCATGGAGATTTTCCGTCATACATGTAGAGAGTTTTGGTCATAGAGTTTCAGTCATAGAGAATTCCAGCCATAGTTTCAGTCACAAAGAGTTTCGGTCATAGGAAGTTTCGGTCATAAAGAGTTTCGGTCATAAAGAGTTTCGGTCATAGAGAGTTTCGGTCATAAAGAGTTTCGGTCATAGAGAGCTTCCGTCATAGAGAATTCCAGCCACAGTTTCAGTCATAGAGAGCTTCCGTCATAGAGAATTCCAGCCACAGTTTCAGTCATAGAGAGCTTCCGTCATAGAGAATTCCAGCCACAGTTTCAGTCATAGAGTTTCCGTCATAAAGAATTCCAGCCACAGTTTCAGTCATAGAGAGTTTCCGTCATAGAGAATTCCAGCCACAGTTTCCGTCATAGAGAGTTTCCGTCATATAAAACTCCAGCCACAGTTTCAGTCATACAGAGTTTCCGTCATATAGAACTCCAGCCACAGTTTCCGTCATAGAGAGTTTCCGTCATAGAGAATTCCAGCCACAGTTTCCGTCATAGAGAGTTTCAGTCATAGAGAATTCCAGCCACAGTTTCAGTCATAGAGAGCTTCCGTCATAGAGAATTCCAGCCACAGTTTCAGTCATAGAGAGCTTCCGTCATAGAGAATTCCAGCCACAGTTTCATTCATAGAGAGCTTCCGTCATAGAGAATTCCAGCCACAGTTTCAGTCATAGAGAGCTTCCGTCATAGAGAATTCCAGCCACAGTTTCAGTCATAGAGAGTTTCCGTCATAGAGAATTCCAGCCACAGTTTCCGTCATAGAGAGTTTCCGTCATAGAGAATTCCAGCCACAGTTTCAGTCATAGACAGTTTCAGTCATAGAGAATTCCAGCCACAGTTTCAGTCATAGAGAGTTTCCGTCATAGAGAATTCCAGCCACAGTTTCCGTCATAGAGAGTTTCCGTCATATAAAACTCCAGCCACAGTTTCAGTCATACAGAGTTTCCGTCATATAGAACTCCAGCCACAGTTTCCGTCATAGAGAGTTTCCGTCATAGAGAATTCCAGCCACAGTTTCCGTCATAGAGAGTTTCAGTCATAGAGAATTCCAGCCACAGTTTCCGTCATAGAGAGTTTTCGTCATAGAGAATTCCAGCCACAGTTTCCGTCATAGAGAGCTTCCATCATAGAGAATTCCAGCCACAGTTTCAGTCATAGAGAGTTTCCGTCATAGCGAATTTCCGTCATAGAGAATTCCAGCCACAGTTTCAGTCATAGAGAGTTTCCGTCATAGAGAATTCCAGCCACAGTTTCAGTCATAGAGAGCTTCCGTCATAGAGAATTCCAGCCACAGTTTCCGTCATAGAGAGTTTCCGTCATAGAGAGTTTTCGTCATAGAGAATTTCCGTCATAGAGAATTCCAGCCACAGTTTCAGTCATAGACAGTTTCAGTCATAGAGAATTCCAGCCACAGTTTCCGTCATAGAGAGTTTCCGTCAGAGAGTTTCCGTCATAGAGAATTTCCGTCATAGAGAATTCCAGCCACAGTTTCAGTCATAGAGAGTTTCCGTCATAGAGAATTCCAGCCACAGTTTCCGTCATAGAGAGTTTCCGTCATAGAGAGTTTCCGTCATAGAGAGTTTCAGTCATGAAGGTTTGGTATCATAGACCTGTTTAGCCCTAGATATTTTCAGCCAACAAACGGTTGAGCTGTCAGTCTACTACAAAGCTAAATACGTATGCACAACAAGCATGAGAACTGTCTTACCAAAGAAGTGAAACAAATCTTCTTCAAGATCTTCCGCCATGGCAGGCGTTGAACAAGAAGCAGCAGATAAAAGCAGCAACGTTAGAGCCATAGGATATCGCAGAATCATATTTTCCTTTAGATAGCTTTATTAAAAATTCGGTCAAATATTGAGTTCTGTATTTCGAATTTCTCGCGTCAATTAAAGTGACTTCAGAAACTCCCGAACAGTCAGTTCAGATTTCCAAGACAGATTTTTTAAGTCAATCAACACAGTTGCTGTATTTGTTATATAAGAGAATGTTCAGGCTGACAGGTTAAAGCGTTTCACCTTTGACCGAACCGACATTTAGAGGGCCCGTGTGTGGGTGCAATGTTGGTTAAATACAAGACTAATACCCACCCAAATACTCCCTATCTTCTAGGCAAGTGTATTGACATTCGGAAATGCAAATGCCTTTATAGGGCCCATATTTGCATGTGAAAATTAAAAAGGCGACTGACTGGCTTTAAAAATTTGCATTACATGTCCAACACAGAGAGAGTAGGAGAGTTGGACGAAAGTCTAAACGTTTGGGCTGCTGTAAATGAAGGCAGCGTGCCCAGCAAGAACTGCTTGAAGGAATGAATGAATGGCCTATAGATAGAGATGGATATCAAGACTAAACTAGAGTGTAAACAGTCTTCTGTTTGGCAGCGAATCGATGCCTGTTTCTCCCTGTTTCTCTCTGTTTCCTTCTGTTTCCTTCTGTTTCCTTCTGTTTCCTTCTGTTTCTTTCTGTTTCCTTCTGTTTCTCTCTGTTTCCTTCTGTTTCCTTCTGTTTCTTTCTGTTTCTTTCTGTTTCCTTCTGTTTCCTTCTGTTTCTTTCTGTTTCCTTCTGTTTCTTTCTGTTTCTTTCTGTTTCTTTCTGTTTCCTTCTGTTTCCTTCTGTTTCTCCCTGTTTCTCTCTGTTTCCTTCTGTTTCTTTCTGTTTCCTTCTGTTTCTCCCTGTTTCTCTCTGTTTCCTTCTGTTTCTTTCTGTTTCCTTCTGTTTCTCCCTGTTTCTCTCTGTTTCCTTCTGTTTCCTTCTGTTTCTTTCTGTTTCCTTCTGTTTCTTTCTGTTTCCTTCTGTTTCTTTCTGTTTCTTTCTGTTTCCTTCTGTTTCCTTCTGTTTCTTTCTGTTTCCTTCTGTTTCTTTCTGTTTCTTTCTGTTTCTTTCTGTTTCCTTCTGTTTCCTTCTGTTTCTTTCTGTTTCCTTCTGTTTCTTTCTGTTTCCTTCTGTTTCTTTCTGTTTCCTGTTTCTCTCTGTTTCCTTCTGTTTCTTTCTGTTTCCTTCTGTTTCTTTCTGTTTCCTTCTGTTTCTTTCTGTTTCCTGTTTCTCTCTGTTTCCTTCTGTTTCTTTCTGTTTCCTTCTGTTTCTTTCTGTTTCCTTCTGTTTCTTTCTGTTTCCTTCTGTTTCTTTCTGTTTCCTTCTGTTTCTTTCTGTTTCCTTCTGTTTCTTTCTGTTTCCTTCTGTTTCCTTCTGTTTCTTTCTGTTTCCTTCTGTTTCTTTCTGTTTCTTTCTGTTTCTTTCTGTTTCCTTCTGTTTCCTTCTGTTTCTTTCTGTTTCCTTCTGTTTCTTTCTGTTTCCTTCTGTTTCTTTCTGTTTCCTGTTTCTCTCTGTTTCCTTCTGTTTCTTTCTGTTTCCTTCTGTTTCTTTCTGTTTCCTTCTGTTTCTTTCTGTTTCCTTCTGTTTCTTTCTGTTTCCTTCTGTTTCTTTCTGTTTCCTTCTGTTTCTTTCTGTTTCCTTCTGTTTCCTTCTGTTTCTTTCTGTTTCCTTCTGTTTCTTTCTGTTTCCTTCTGTTTCTTTCTGTTTCCTGTTTCTCTCTGTTTCCTTCTGTTTCTTTCTGTTTCCTTCTGTTTCTTTCTGTTTCCTTCTGTTTCTTTCTGTTTCCTTCTGTTTCTTTCTGTTTCCTTCTGTTTCTTTCTGTTTCCTTCTGTTTCCTTCTGTTTCTTTCTGTTTCCTTCTGTTTCTTTCTGTTTCTTTCTGTTTCTTTCTGTTTCCTTCTGTTTCTTTCTGTTTCCTGTTTCTCTCTGTTTCCTTCTGTTTCTTTCTGTTTCCTTCTGTTTCTTTCTGTTTCCTTCTGTTTCTTTCTGTTTCCTTCTGTTTCTTTCTGTTTCCTTCTGTTTCTTTCTGTTTCCTTCTGTTTCCTTCTGTTTCTTTCTGTTTCCTTCTGTTTCTTTCTGTTTCCTTCTGTTTCTTTCTGTTTCTTTCTGTTTCCTTCTGTTTCCTTCTGTTTCTTTCTGTTTCCTTCTGTTTCCTTCTGTTTCTTTCTGTTTCCTTCTGTTTCTTTATGTTTCCTTCTGTTTCTTTCTGTTTCCTTCTGTTTCTTTATGTTTCCTTCTGTTTCTTTATGTTTCCTTCTGTTTCCTTCTGTTTCTTTCTGTTTCTTTCTGTTTCCTTCTGTTTCCTTCTGTTTCTTTCTGTTTCCTTCTGTTTCCTTCTGTTTCTTTCTGTTTCCTTCTGTTTCTTTATGTTTCCTTCTGTTTCTTTCTGTTTCCTTCTGTTTCTTTATGTTTCCTTCTGTTTCTTTATGTTTCCTTCTGTTTCTTTATGTTTCCTTCTGTTTCTTTCTGTTTCCTTCTGTTTCTTTCTGTTTCTTTCTGTTTCCTTCTGTTTCTTTCTGTTTCCTTCTGTTTCTTTCTGTTTCCTTCTGTTTCTTTCTGTTTCCTTCTGTTTCTTTCTGTTTCCTTCTGTTTCTTTCTGTTTCCTTCTGTTTCTTTCTGTTTCCTTCTGTTTCTTTCTGTTTCCTTCTGTTTCTTTCTGTTTCCTTCTGTTTACTTCTGTTTACTTCTGTTTCTTTCTGTTTCCTTCTGTTTCTTTCTGTTTCCTTCTGTTTCCTTCTGTTTCTTTCTGTTTCCTTCTGTTTCTTTCTGTTTCCTTCTGTTTCTTTCTGTTTCCTGTTTCTCTCTGTTTCCTTCTGTTTCTTTCTGTTTCCTTCTGTTTCTTTCTGTTTCCTTCTGTTTCTTTCTGTTTCCTTCTGTTTCTTTCTGTTTCCTTCTGTTTCTTTCTGTTTCCTTCTGTTTCTTTCTGTTTCCTTCTGTTTCCTTCTGTTTCTTTCTGTTTCCTTCTGTTTCTTTCTGTTTCCTTCTGTTTCTTTCTGTTTCCTGTTTCTCTCTGTTTCCTTCTGTTTCTTTCTGTTTCCTTCTGTTTCTTTCTGTTTCCTTCTGTTTCTTTCTGTTTCCTTCTGTTTCTTTCTGTTTCCTTCTGTTTCTTTCTGTTTCCTTCTGTTTCTTTCTGTTTCCTTCTGTTTCCTTCTGTTTCTTTCTGTTTCCTTCTGTTTCTTTCTGTTTCCTTCTGTTTCTTTCTGTTTCCTGTTTCTCTCTGTTTCCTTCTGTTTCTTTCTGTTTCCTTCTGTTTCTTTCTGTTTCCTTCTGTTTCTTTCTGTTTCCTTCTGTTTCTTTCTGTTTCCTTCTGTTTCTTTCTGTTTCCTTCTGTTTCTTTCTGTTTCCTTCTGTTTCCTTCTGTTTCTTTCTGTTTCCTTCTGTTTCTTTCTGTTTCCTTCTGTTTCTTTCTGTTTCCTGTTTCTCTCTGTTTCCTTCTGTTTCTTTCTGTTTCCTTCTGTTTCTTTCTGTTTCCTTCTGTTTCTTTCTGTTTCCTTCTGTTTCTTTCTGTTTCCTTCTGTTTCTTTCTGTTTCCTTCTGTTTCTTTCTGTTTCCTTCTGTTTCCTTCTGTTTCTTTCTGTTTCCTTCTGTTTCTTTCTGTTTCTTTCTGTTTCTTTCTGTTTCCTTCTGTTTCTTTCTGTTTCCTGTTTCTCTCTGTTTCCTTCTGTTTCTTTCTGTTTCCTTCTGTTTCTTTCTGTTTCCTTCTGTTTCTTTCTGTTTCCTTCTGTTTCTTTCTGTTTCCTTCTGTTTCTTTCTGTTTCCTTCTGTTTCCTTCTGTTTCTTTCTGTTTCCTTCTGTTTCTTTCTGTTTCCTTCTGTTTCTTTCTGTTTCTTTCTGTTTCCTTCTGTTTCCTTCTGTTTCTTTCTGTTTCCTTCTGTTTCCTTCTGTTTCTTTCTGTTTCCTTCTGTTTCTTTATGTTTCCTTCTGTTTCTTTCTGTTTCCTTCTGTTTCTTTATGTTTCCTTCTGTTTCTTTATGTTTCCTTCTGTTTCCTTCTGTTTCTTTCTGTTTCTTTCTGTTTCCTTCTGTTTCTTTCTGTTTCTTTCTGTTTCCTTCTGTTTCCTTCTGTTTCTTTCTGTTTCCTTCTGTTTCTTTATGTTTCCTTCTGTTTCTTTCTGTTTCCTTCTGTTTCTTTATGTTTCCTTCTGTTTCTTTATGTTTCCTTCTGTTTCTTTATGTTTCCTTCTGTTTCTTTCTGTTTCCTTCTGTTTCTTTCTGTTTCTTTCTGTTTCCTTCTGTTTCTTTCTGTTTCCTTCTGTTTCTTTCTGTTTCCTTCTGTTTCTTTCTGTTTCCTTCTGTTTCTTTCTGTTTCCTTCTGTTTCTTTCTGTTTCCTTCTGTTTCTTTCTGTTTCCTTCTGTTTCTTTCTGTTTCCTTCTGTTTCTTTCTGTTTCCTTCTGTTTCTTTCTGTTTACTTCTGTTTTTGCCTGTTTCTGTTTCTCTTTATATGTATCTGTTTCTTAGAAACTGTCTATTTCTGTTTTCCCTGTTTCTGCTTGTTTCTTTCATCTATGCTTCTTTCTGTCTCTGCCTGTTTCTGCCTGTTTCTCTTCGTCTGTTTACAATGTTCTCCCCTGAGGAAAACTTCCTGTTGCACAAAAATTAAAAAGAAACTGAAATAAAAAACAGTAAATACTCGTAAACACCTTCTTGCTGACGCAGCGCGATCGCTAAATCAGTAGTATATTGTGAATATTGTTATAGAAAATTCCAAATAGAAAGACAATACAAAGCGAATTCCGATTAAATGCAACAAATATCCGTTTAAAAAGTAAATACTTCAAGTACTCGCATAGCTTGACAACAAAAGAACAAGCAAAAGTGATTTATTTATTTTTAAAGAATACTTTTTTAGAAACAATCCCAATTAAAACGTAAATGGTGAAAGTTTCACTGCATGACTAGCTTATGCTAAACAGAAATCGCCGAATAAACAAATTGAAAATATAACATCCAGCGGACTAGACAGGTAAAAATGACACTTTGATGTAGCTCGTAACTGTCACTCTGTTCCTGGCACTCTAGTTGGAGTATGCCACTCTGTTCCGGTCTCTCGTATTGCATCGCTCTTTGTCACTCCATTCCCGTAACTCCATTCTTGTCACTCCATCGCTGTCACTCCATCCCCGTCACTCTATCCCCGTCACTCTATCCCCGTCACTCTATCCCCGTCACTCCATCCCCGTCACTCTATCCCCGTCACTCCATCCCCGTCACTCTATCCCCGTCACTCCATCCCCGTCACTCCATCCCCGTCACTCCATCCCCGTCACTCTATCCCCGTCACTCCATCCCCGTCACTCCACCCCCGTCACTCCATCCCCGTCACTCCATCCCCGTCACTCTATCCCCGTCACTCCATCCCCGTCACTCTTCATCGCAGTTTCTTCCTTTCCTGCCTGGCCTTCCGGCCCGGAAGCGCCGTCGGCTCCAACGTCTCGCGGGTGTCGGTGCAGACGCCGACAAAGCACCGGCCAACGGCCGTCGCCACCGCGGCAGCCGGGGCCGCAGTCGTCAGGCTGTCGTCGCGCCACCCCTCCTCGTAGTCGTCGTCGATGCAGCAGATGAAGTAGCAGAGGCAGCAGATGAGGCAGCCGGGAACGCCGAATATCAGCAGGCTGAGCAGCGGCTGGCGAATCGCCAGCGACTGCGTGGGCGGGGCGGGGTGAGGGCGGCGGGCCACTGGCATTAGCGTACATAAGCCAGCTAGTTAGAAGCAGATTAACTCCGTGTCTCTGCGTAGGAAGTTATACGTACACCACACAAATTCACATTAATGTACACAATTGTACACAAATTTACACGAAGTTACACAACTTTACACCAATTTACACCAATGTACACCAATATACACCAATTTACACCAATGTACACCAATATACATCAATATACACCAATATACACCAATGTACACCAATATACACCAATGTACACCAATGTGCACCAATATACACCAATGTACACCAATATACACCAATGTACACCAATGTATTGCAATACACCAATATACACCAATGTACACCAATGTGCACCAATATACACCAATGTACACCAATATAAACCAATGTACACCAATGTACAAGGATCAGCACGCACCGCCACTCCCACAACGAGTCCGTAGACAAAGCGCCTTATGGACACCAGGAATCCGGCAATGCTGTATGCGGGCAGCTGGTCATTCAGCGCCAGCAGCACGTGACTGCGCAACGAATTGACAGTCAGGCCGACCGCCGGCCGGTGGTAGTCCTGGCGCAGGTAGTAGACGCTGGTGTTGGGGTTCAGCACCAACAGGTTCGGGCTGGGCAGGCGGGTCATGGCCAGGCTGGTCAGGGCATGGTCAGAGTCGGTCCAGGCGAACTGCACTCGGTCGAGCTCGGCTTCTCTAGCCTCGGCCAGCTGCCGGCCCAGCCACAGGAAGCGGAGCTCCTCAGCTGATGGCTGGCCATCATCGGCGGCGTTGCCAACCAGCATGATGACGAGCAGCTTGAAGCAGGGGCTGAGAGACTGGGAGAACTGGTCGCCAACCTGTAATAATTTTGCATCAGGGCGCCAAAATGAGTGAATACGGCGCTAAAATGAGTGGATGCAGCGCTAAAATGAGTGAATACGGCGCTAAAATGAGAGACTGCAACGCTAAAATGAGTGAATACGGCACAAAAATGAGTGAATACGACGCTAAAATGAGTGAATGCAGCGCTAAAATGAGTGAATACGACGCTAAAATGAGTGAATTCGGCGCTAAAATGAATGCCTGAGGCGCCAAAATAAATGCATGGGGTGCCAAAATGAATGCCTGAGGCGCCAAAATAAATGCATGGGGTGCCAAAATGAGTGCCTGCGGCGCCAAAATAAGTGCCACAAAAGTTCTTTCTTTAATGCTATCTATTTTTACGAAAAATTTTTAAATTATGATTAATTATCTACATAGTTTCGCAATAATTTGATTTTGAAGTTTTGGACTTCTGTAAAAACGAGTAGAAAGTCACTTTTAGCACATGTAGTCTCTTTTGAGTTTAAAACATCTAACTACGGATGTTACCTACTTGACTGGGATCGCTGGTGTGTTTTCGAGTGAGCTGTGTACAATCTGGGATGATGGATTCCCCCGCAGCCTATCTGCGTACAATCTGGGGTGGGGGTTTCCCCGCAGCCTATCTGCGTACAATCTGGGGTGGGGGTTTCCCCGCAGCCTATCTGCGTACAATCTGAGGTGGGGGGATTCCCCCTGAAGCCTGTCTGCGTACAATCTGGGGTGTGGGATTCCCACGCAGCCTATTTGCGTACAATCGGGGTTTCCCCGCAGCACGCACCTTGGGGAAGGTGAGCAGACGCTCGTCAGCGGTCCAAACAAGCATTCGATCCTTTTCGAAGGGCCCGGGAAACACGGTGACGCGGCGCTCGCGGACCGACACAAGAAGGGCACTCTGGAAGAATGATGAGGCGCCGGGAAGCTGCAAGAGACTCTTGAGTCGAGCCAGCAGCTCTGCCTGATCGCCCTCGGCAATGTAGAAACTGTTTCGGCCACGAAATTCTTTAGCCAGATTGTCGTACAGCTTCTTCAGGTGGCAGAGTGGGTTGTAAATTATAATTATGACCGTAATTATTAAAGACATGAAAAACTAACAAAATCTTACAAATTCATCAGATTTGGCGCTGCCAACGAACAGGAAAGATGTGGCATTGATGGATTCGGCGAAGGCCTGCTCGAAGTGCGCCAGGCTGACCAAATCTCGGACTGGGGCGCTGGAGCGCAGGAATTGGGGCCATGGGATTATTATAGTACACTATGTACTTTTAATTCCATAGCTAAGAATAGTTTCATAATTCCCTTCTTCCTGATTACCCTCTTTCTGATTCCCCACTTCCGGATTCCCCTCTTCCTGATTCCCCTCTTTCTGATTCTCTTCTACCGGATTCTCCTCTTTCTGATTCTCCTCTTCCTGATTCTCCTCCTCCTGACCCCCTCTTTCTGATTTCCTTCTTCCGGATTCCCCTCTTCCCGATTCCCTTCTTCCGGATTCCCCTCTTTCTGATTCTCTTCTACTAGATTCCCTGCTGCCGGATTCCTCTCTTCCTGATTCCCCTCTTCTTGATTCCTCTCTTCCTTATTCCCCTCTTCTTGATTCCTCTCTTCCTGATTCCCCTCTTTCTGATTCCCCTCTTGTTTGATTCCCTTCTGCCGGAATCGCCTCTTTCTGATTTACCTCTTCTTGATTCTCTTCTTCTGGATTCCCCAATTCCAGATTCCGCAACTCCTGATTCCCTGATTCCGCAACTTTCCAATACCTCTTTTCAAATGATACTCTTCGGAATTCTCTATTGAGCAGCCCCTGCTCACCCGGCCAGAAGCTCGGCGAACCTGACGAAATCATCGGCAGTCCGATCTCCCGCGTGCACCTGCTTGGTGCTGCCACGAACGCTGAATCGAGAGATTTATGAATTCAAAGACGATCAGCCTCATCTCATCCATCCACTCTCTGCATGCCAACATCCACTCTCACCCCTATACCTAACCCATCACCAGTGGCTCACAACAGCACAGTCGGATAGGAGGCCACGGAGAAGGCGGTGGCAGCCGAGCGGCTTCGGGTTGCATCGATTCGAACCGTCCGGATGCCGCGCCGACCAAGGCGTTCGCCTGCGGCCACAAAGTCGGCCTGGACCTCCTGGCAGTGGCCGCACCAGGGTGCGTGGAACTGGCGGATGGGGGGCATTGGGGCGGAGAGAATGGGGTGGGACTACTGGGGGCGGAGAGAATGGGGTGAGGGGACACTGGAGGCGGAGTGAATGGGGTGAGGGGACACTGGAGGCGGATGGAATGGGGTGAGTGGACAATGGGGGCGGATGCAATGGGGTGGGGACACTGGAGGCGGATGGAATGGGGTGAGTGGACAATGGGGGCGGATGCAATGGGGTGGGGACACTGGAGGCGGATGGAATGGGGTGAGTGGACAATGGGGGCGGAGAGAATGGGTTGGGGGACACTGGAGGCGGATGGAATGGGGTGAGTGGACAATGGGGGCGGAGAGAATGGGTTGGGGGACACTGGGGCGGATGGAATGGGTTGAGTGGACACTGGGGCGGATGGAATGGGATGAGGGGACACTGGAGGCGGATGGAATAGGGTGAGGGGACACTGGAGGCGGATGGAATTGGATGAGGGGACACACTGGGGCGGATGCAATGGGGTGGGGGACACTGGAGGCGGATGGAATGGGATGAGGGGACACTGGGGCGGATGGAATGGGGTTGAGGGGACACTGGTGAAGTGATCTTAATTTAAGCATGTTATGCCCAATGTTATTTTTTAGTCTAATGCGAACTTCAGAAGGTTTTTCTATCAGGAAAGTACAGCACATGCTTGTGCGCCAGTAAAGATCCTATTGCGTGAAGCGAACACCAATGAAATGCGTTATAGAAATCATATATATACTAGCGTTCAGTGAGAATGAAGCCTCTCTCCAGTTTTTTCCCGGTTCTCGGCTCTCCGCCTCTTTGCCTCCTCAACTGCTCCGCTAGCTTGCCCCAACAATCGGGCCTGAACTCTAATATCCCGATTTAACAGAGATAAATCCGGACAAACGTCAATTTGTGCAACAACATCGATAAGTAGCCTGTGGCTCCATTTTCACTGAATTGCTTAACAAATTTGCGTAATTGCGTGATCAATATCCTATTAGGAATTGCTACTAACATTGATTAGTAATAAACATCTTGTTGAAGGTTAGAGATCGAGAGAAACAAATCGAACCTCCGACTTATTTGATTCAACAGAAACATCAACGATCATACGAGTAGTCATCGTCAGAGGGGCACACCCCCGCAACACATTATTCTAAAACATTTGACTGGGGCGGATGGAATGGGATGAGGGGACACTGGAGGCGGATGGAATGGGGTGAGGGGACACTGGAGGCGGATAGAATGGGATGAGGGGACACTGGGGCGGATGGAATGGGGTGAGGGGACACTGGAGGCGGATGGAATGGGGTGAGGGGACACTGGGGCGGATGGAATGGGGTGAGGGGACACTGGAGGCGGATGGAATGGGATGAGGGGACACACTGGGGCGGATGCAATGGGGTGGGGGACACTGGAGGCGGATGGAATGGGATGAGGGGACACTGGGGCGGATGGAATGGGGTGTGTATGCCCCATAGTGCATATGTATCACTCACGAGCACCAGATAGGGTGTGTCTGGATCTCTCAGATAGACAAAATCATCCCCAGCGTCGATTACTGACTGCGGGTGTGCAGCCTTGCTGAGCAGCTGATGCGCAGTCGGGGCCACGGTGGTGGCTGCTGTTCGCTGCTCCATGAATAGCAGAAGCAGCAGAAATCCTTGAGAAAACCCTGAATAAAAGTTGAGCATTTTTGTTTCGAATATTTTAATCTGGGAGACTGTATGAAGTGACGTGCCGATGCAAATTATCTTAATTGAGAGTGCCGTTATCAGATTTGAGAGTGCCAATATCAGATTTGAGAGTGCCGATATCAGATTTGAGAGTGCCAATATCAGATTTGAGAGTGCCAATATCAGATTTGAGAGTGCCGATATCAGATTTGGGAGTTCCAATATCTGAATCGGGAGTGCCAATATCTGAATCGGGAGTGCCAATATCAGATTTGAGAGTGCCGATATCAGATTTGAGAGTGCCGATATCAGATTTGGGAGTGCCGATATCAGATTTGAGAGTGCCGATATCAGATTTGGGAGTTCCAATATCTGAATCGGGAGTGCCAATATCTGAATCGGGAGTGCCGATATCAGATTTGGGAGTTCCAATATCAGATTTGAGAGTGCAAATATCAGATTTGAGAGTGCCGATATCAGAATCGAGAGTGCCAATATCTGAATCGGGAGTGCCAATATCAGATTTGGGAGTGCCAATATCAGATTTGGGAGTGCCGATATCAGAATCGGGAGTGCCAATATCTGAATCGGGAGTGCCAATATCTGAATCGGGAGTGCCAATATCAGATTTGGGAGTGCCAATATCTGAATTGGGAGTGCCAATATCAGATTTGGGAGTGCCGATATCAGAATCGGGAGTGCCAATATCTGAATCTGGAGTGCCAATATCTGAATCTGAAGTGCCAATATCAGATTTGGGAGTGCCAACCAATATCTGAATCGGGAGTGCCAATATCAGATTTGGGAGTGCCGATATCAGAATCGGGAGTGCCAATATCTGAATCGGAAGTGCCAATATCTGAATCGGGAGTGCCAATATCAGATTTGGGAGTGCCAATATCTGAATCGGGTGTGCCAATATCAGATTTGGGAGTGCCGATATCAGAATCGGGAGTGCCAATATCTGAATCTGGAGTGCCAATATCTGAATCTGGAGTACCAATATCAAATTTGGGAGTGCCAATATCTGAATCGGGAGTGCCAATATCAGATTTGGGAGTGCCAATATCTGAATCGGGAGTGCCAATATCAGATTTGGGAGTGCCAATATCTGAATCGGGAGTGCCAATATCAGAATAGCTAGTGCCAATATCAGATTTGGGAGTGCCAATATCTGAATCGGGAGTGCCAATATCAGATTTTGGAGTGCCGATATCAGAATCGGGAGTGCCAATATCTGAATCTGGAGTGCCAATATCTGAATCTGGAGTGCCAATATCTGAATCGGGAGTGCCAATATCAGATTTGGGAGTGCCAATATCTGAATCGGGAGTGCCAATATCAGAATAGCTAGTGCCAATATCAGATTTAAGAGTGCCAATATCAGATTTTGGGAGTGCCAATAAATATCTGAATCGCTAATCAAATGTCGCAAGTTATTTTAGCGCACAAAACTATATCAATAGTAGTAGCTTAGCACAAGCTGCACATCAAATTGCTAACTGCTTTGCTAATGCATGTCTATAAAATAATTATATGCGCCTACATGTATGCGAGTATTTGCGTGTCTGTACTACTACAAGTAGTAATATAGTTAAGAATGTGCACGAATGCAACTGTTATACGCACTTATCCGTATAATACACAAACGGGACAACATTAAAGTACGTTTTAGCAAACTTGAAGATTTAAAAAAATCCGGATTAACAAAATTCTAATTTAAACGAATCTACTGAATTTTTCAATTCGGATAGCTTACAGGCCAGGACAATCGCAGCTGTTTGACATTTGCACTGCATGCTACCCGGAAGTTCGTATTCTTATTGTAATGTAGCTAATCGATTTTTTCTCAATTAAATATCTGTTTAGAAATGGCAAACCTTTAGCACAGAAATAGCATAGATTTATGAAATGCCGGTGCTAATCCTCTGGAAATAAAATTCGAAAAAATAAGATTACCAATTATATGTAGATTATACTTCAAGTATTGGTAAAAATAAATTAATATGAATAGTTCGCAATTGTAGTTGTAGCCAAAGAGACTTAGGAATCAAGATTCCCGTGTAAAAGGCATTGAGATATGAGGGTAGGAATGTGGAGTGGGTGAGAGGGGTAGGACTGTGGGGTGGGTGAGAGGGGTAGGACTGTGGGGTGGGTGAGAGGGGTAGGACTGTGGGGTGGGTGAGAGGGGTAGGAATGTGGAGTGGGTGAGAGGGGTAGGACTGTGGGGTGGGTGAGAGGGGTAGGAATGTGGGGTGGGTGAGGGGGTAGGAATGTGTGGTGGGTGAGAGGGGTAGGAATGTGGAGTGGGTGAGAGGGGTAGGACTGTGGGGTGGGTGAGAGGGGTAGGACTGTGGGGTGGGTGAGAGGGGTAGGACTGTGGGGTGGGTGAGAGGGGTAGGACTGTGGGGTGGGTGAGAGGGGTAGGACTGTGGGGTGGGTGAGAGGGGTAGGAATGTGGGGTGGGTGAGGGGGGTAGGAATGTGTGGTGGGTGAGAGGGGTAGAAGTATGGGGTGGGTGAGAGGGGTAGGAATGTGGGGTGGGTGAGGGGGTAGGAATGTGTGGTGGGTGAGAGGGGTAGGACTGTGGGGTGGGTGAGAGGGGTAGGACTGTGGGGTGGGTGAGAGGGGTAGGAATGTGGGGTGGGTGAGGGGGGTAGGAATGTGTGGTGGGTGAGAGGGGTAGAAGTATGGGGTGGGTGAGAGGGGTAGGAATGTGGGGTGGGTGAGGGGGTAGGAATGTGTGGTGGGTGAGAGGGGTAGGAATGTGGAGTGGGTGAGAGAGGTAGGACTGTGGGGTGGGTGAGAGGGATAGGAATGTGGGGTGGGTGAGAGGGGTAGGACTGTGGGTGGGTGAGAGGGTAGGAATGTGGGGTGGGTGAGGGGGGTAGGAATGTGTGGTGGGTGAGAGGGGTAGAAGTATGGGGTGGGTGAGAGGGGTAGGAATGTGGGGTGGGTGAGAGGGGTAGGAATGTGGAGTGGGTGAGAGGGGTAGGAATGTGGGGTGGGTGAGGGGGTAGGAATGTGTGGTGGGTGAGAGGGGTAGAAGTATGGGGTGGGTGAGAGGGGTAGGAATGTGGAGTGGGTGAGAGGGGTAGGACTGTGGGGTGGGTGAGGGGGGTAGGAATGTGTGGTGGGTGAGAGGGGTAGAAGTATGGGGTGGGTGAGAGGGGTAGGAATGTGGAGTGGGTGAGAGGGGTAGGAATGTGGAGTGGGTGAGAGGGGTAGGAATGTGGAGTGGGTGAGAGGGGTAGGACTGTGGGGTGGGTGAGAGGGGTAGGAATGTAGGGTGGGTGAGGGGGGTAGGAATGTGGAGTGGGTGAGAGGGGTAGGAATGTGGAGTGGGTGAGAGGGGTAGGAATGTGGAGTGGGTGAGAGGGGTAGGAATGTGGAGTGGGTGAGAGGGGTAAGACTGTGGGGTGGGTGAGAGGGGTAGGAATGTGGAGTGGGTGAGAGGGGTAAGACTGTGGGGTGGGTGAGAGGGGTAGGAATGTAGGGTGGGTGAGGGGGGTAGGAATGTGGAGTGGGTGAGAGGGGTAGGAATGTGGAGTGGGTGAGAGGGGTAGGAATGTGGAGTGGGTGAGAGGGGTAGGAATGTGGGGTGGGTGAGGGGGTAGGAATGTGTGGTGGGTGAGAGGGGTAGGAATGTGGAGTGGGTGAGAGGGGTAGGAATGTGGGTGGGTGAGGGGGTAGGAATGTGGGGTGGGTGAGAGGGGTAGGAATGTGGGGTGGGTGAGGGGGTAGGAATGTGTGGTGGGTGAGAGAGGTAGGAATGTGGAGTGGGTGAGAGGGGTAGGACTGTGGGATGGGTGAGAGGGATAGGAATGTGGGGTGGGTGAGAGGGATAGGAGTGTGGGGTGGGTGAGAGGGGTAGAAGTATGGGTGGAGGGTGAGAGGGGTAAGAGTTGTGGGTCGGTGAGAGGGACAGGAATATGCATTTGTTTTAGGTAATTACGTCAAATGCCAAAGACATAAAAAAGTAATTCTAGCTCGCATTCGATAAAAAATTGATATGCAAATTGACGCAACTGGCATGTGCTGCAATCACAGGATTTATTAGAACGTGTACTATATTACTTATGTTAATTAATTAATGTACTGCATAATACAGAATATTGACATAGGCAAAAAAGTAATCGAAAAAAATCAACCAATCAATCGTGCAAAACATTTACAATACATGATTGGACATGTATATACAGAATTGATGCAAAAAATGATTGGACTATACATAATTTGTTTTTTAATCATACACAAACAGTACTGTAGAAACAGACTTAAGCCGATTCCAAGAAACATACCGAGATGGAAAATAGTCGAAAATCTAAAATAACAATAATAATAATGAGCAAAGGAAATCCAGAGACAACTGCAAGTAAAAAAAGCAAACAACCTAAACGCCGGCCGTGTTAATAGTTGAAAAAATATATTGACTTTGGGACAATCAATTTTAATGAATTGATAACCCGGCACAATTCATAGCACGGATATACATACGCTCGTACTTTTAAAAATGACGGACTACACTATACTACTGACGCATAATACTTTTACAAGTAGAATCTGACTGGGAAATCGAAATTTTTGATTGACAAGCTTTCTCGATCAACTTATTTTCTGTTTAATAGCCGTTTTGAAACAAAAAAGGGAATAGGAAAAGGGGAATTTTTACCTGAAGCTTTGGGATCTGAGATATTGACTTGGGGAAATAGGGATTTTCTACCTGAAGCTTTGGGATCTGAGATATTGACTTGGGGAAATAGGGATTTTCTACCTGAAGCTTTGGGATCTGAGATATTGACTTGGGGAAATAGGGATTTTCTACCTGAAGCTTTGGGATCTGAGATATTGACTTGGGGAAATAGGGATTTTCTACCTGAAGCTTTGGGATCTGAGATATTGACTTGGGGAAATAGGGATTTTCTACCTGAAGCTTTGGGATCTGAGATATTGACTTGGGGAAATAGGGATTTTCTACCTGAAGCTTTGGGATCTGAGATATTGACTTGGGGAAATAGGGATTTTCTACCTGAAGCTTTGGGATCTGAGATATTGACTTGGGGAAATAGGGATTTTCTACCTGAAGCTTTTGGATCTGAGATATTGACTTGGGGAAATAGGGATTTTCTACCTGAAGCTTTTGGATCTGAGATATTGACTTGGGGAAATAGGGATTTTCTACCTGAAGCTTTGGGATCTGAGATATTGACTTGGGGAAATAGGGATTTTCTACCTGAAGCTTTGGGATCTGAGATATTGACTTGGGGAAATAGGGATTTTCTACCTGAAGCTTTGGGATCTGAGATATTGACTTTGGGAAATAGGGATTTTCTACCTGAAGCTTTTGGATCTGAGATATTGACTTGGGGAAATAGGGATTTTCTACCTGAAGCTTTTGGATCTGAGATATTGACTTGGGGAAATAGGGATTTTCTACCTGAAGCTTTGGGATCTGAGATATTGACTTGGGGAAATAGGGATTTTCTACCTGAAGCTTTGGGATCTGAGATATTGACTTGGGGAAATAGGGATTTTCTACCTGAAGCTTTGGGATCTGAGATATTGACTTGGGGAAATAGGGATTTTCTACCTGAAGCTTTGGGATCTGAGATATTGACTTTGGGAAATAGGGATTTTCTACCTGAAGCTTTGGGATCTGAGATATTGACTTGGGGAAATAGGGATTTTCTACCTGAAGCTTTTGGATCTGAGATATTGACTTGGGGAAATAGGGATTTTCTACCTGAAGCTTTGGGATCTGAGATATTGACTTGGGGAAATAGGGATTTCTACCTGAAGCTTTGGGATCTGAGATATTGACTTGGGGAAATAGGGATTTTCTACCTGAAGCTTTGGGATCTGAGATATTGACTTGGGGAAATAGGGATTTTCTACCTGAAGCTTTTGGATCTGAGATATTGACTTGGGGAAATAGGGATTTTCTACCTGAAGCTTTGGGATCTGAGATATTGACTTGGGGAAATAGGGATTTTCTACCTGAAGCTTTGGGATCTGAGATATTGACTTGGGGAAATAGGGATTTTCTACCTGAAGCTTTGGGATCTGAGATATTGACTTGGGGAAATAGGGATTTTTAGAAGTTTTCTAACTATTAAAACTTCTAAAAATATTGATATATTGATCAGCAGCTTTCTAATCGAAAATGTTTGCATGGGATCTGAAATTTGAAGTAAACCGGGATTCTCAGTATCTGATTTGGGATCAAGATGCTGAGCAAGCGCCCGTTACATCAGAATGGAATTCGGCACTTATATAAAATACGAGATCGCTGTCCGGGTGCGGGCGATAATTAGATTCGGCAATTCAATTCTCAAGCTTTGGCTCCCTGCTGCTGCTGCTGTCTGTTTGTCAGCGAAGCTTCGATGCTCTTCAACACGCCCGGCAGTTGCTGCGGCCCGGTGGCTGGCGAGGCCGCGCCCGGCTGCCGAAAGCTGAGCACCTTCTGCAGGCCCTGGCGAACTCGCTGGAAATTGTACTCGATAATGCCCTGCCTGTCCATGCCCTCCTCGCGGAGCACGCAGACCAAAGCCAGGCGGCGATCGACGCCGCGCAGCAGCAGCACTGTGCTGTTGTCAAGGCGGATGGAGGCGGCCGTTTCCTCGCTGAACCCGGCCGACTCGTCTGCCAGCTCCGGACTGCGGGTGGTTGGGGATGCCGCTGTTCTGAGATCTGGGGATGCCGCTGTTCTGAGATCTGGGGATTCTGCTGTTCTGAGATCTGGGGATTCTGCTGTTCTGAGATCTGGGGATTCTGCTGTTCTGAGATCTGGGGATTCTGCTGTTCTCAGATCTGGGGATTCTGCTGTTCTCAGATCTGGGGATTCTGCTGTTCTCAGATCTGGGGATTCTGCTGTTCTCAGATCTGGGGATTCTATCATTCTGAGGTGGGGATTCTGTAATCCTGAGATGGGAATTCTGCCATTCTGGGGTGGGAATTCTGCCATTCTGGGTGGGGATTCTGCTATTCTGGGGTGGGGATTCTGCTATTCTGGGGTGGGGATTCTGCTATTCTGGGGTGGGGATTCTGCCATTCTGGGGTGGGGATTCTGCCATTCTGATACGGGGATTCTGCCATTCTGATACGGGGATTCTGCTATTCTGAGGTGGGGATTCTGCTATTCTGAGGTGGGGATTCTGTCATTCTGGGGTGGGGATTCTGCCATTCTGGGTGGGGATTCTGCTATTCTGGGGTGGGGATTCTGCTATTCTGGGGTGGGGATTCTGCTATTCTGGGGTGGGGATTCTGCCATTCTGGGGTGGGGATTCTGCCATTCTGATACGGGGATTCTGCCATTCTGATACGGGGATTCTGCTATTCTGAGGTGGGGATTCTGCTATTCTGGGGTGGGGATTCTGCTATTCTGGGGTGGGGATTCTGCTGTTCTGAGATGGGGGTTACAGGTTAGGATTAAGCCATTTTAAAGCCAAAGAGGTTCTTAACAGATGTTCAAACGTATGTACCAATAGCTCACCCATCTGAGTAAATAGTGCCAACGTCCACCACAAGGTCGATCATATCGCAGCAGAGCTCGTAAACCTGCATGTCAACGGGTGACGGGTCTGTTGCTATGTAAATTTTGGTTGCCACGTCGAACAGGAATGCTTTCTCGAGACCGGAGTTCTGAAAAGAGGGGAATAGAAGATATTTGTTATTATAATTCTCCCATCATATAACATTGTTATTGCTCCAGTAAACACTATACTAAAAAGTCTAGACTAAACAAATCGCGATTGGCTTACATTGCAGAAAATATTGAGCAAACTTTCGAACGCGCCCATATGCGGGATGAGCTTCTGCACCACTTTGCTGAACGCTTCGAAAATCGAATGGTCGTAAATAGTAGTCAGGTGATAGTGAATATTGATCACTTCATTGCCTGCGGAGATTAGATAGGATAGATAGGATAGGGGTATTTATTTAATAAACAAAAACTATCTAAGCGACTGTTTAATAAAACATGCGCAACCTTGGGAATCCCCTGGCCGTTTCTATTGGCAACACACACATGTAGGTTGCTATTGGCTGCGAGGAGTCACGTGACTACTACCTGTCCAATAGCGACTTACACGATTGAGGGTGATTACCAAGGTTGCCCCCAGACATGAGCCCAGTGGTCCAGCGCGGCGCTCTTTATCCCAGCGGCCGCGGCTCGATTCCAAGTGCAGTCACATTAGTTCTGTGGCTAAATTGGAATCTCGGCTTGGCTCTGCTAATGCAGTTAACAGCCTTGAGGGCCAACCCCCAAGGCAGAGTTAAGTGTACATGCCTAACGATAAATAAAGTTAGGGCCGCTGTACACTCCAGTGTGAATGTGCCTGTGCGTATGACTGCGTACGTATCAGCGTGCTTCTGTGCCTGCTCAGGGGAGTCGACGGAATGGGCAGTGATGCCTCTCGCCGGTTGTGACAATGTCGCTTAAAGTGGTGCCAGGGTGCACACAGCTGCCAGCCCACTGTCTATTAGCGGCCGTGGCGACCATGTGCCGAAAAGTTTGCGTCTCAGAAAGATTCGCGTCTAGTCTGAACCACATAATTTAAAGTACATTTAGAAAAGTGGCCGGAATTGCATGTCCGGAACTTGTCCGAAAGCGGATACTAGTGGCCGAAATTTGGAAACTTTAGTTGATCATCGTTAACTTATAACTGGCCACATTTTGATCAAATGAATCAAAGGTTTGCTCGCTTTCGCATTTCGGGGTCATCATTTTTCGCGTGAGGTCCGAGAATTCGATTATATTGTGATTTCAGATTTTAAGCCACACATTTTCATAGTTTATCCGATAGTTTGATTTTTTCATTTTGCATGTATTTGACAACTCTTAAACTGTCCAGTAACTGTTCCTTGCAGCTATGGACAACCTGCACGTTTTCTGAGCTACACTTGCTCAGAGCTACATTTGGCCTGGCATTTGACTTGCTCATGCAAGTGTAGCTCAGACTGTCGCGACTTTCTTAGTCATTTCTTTAGTTCACCTTCACTTGTCTCTGTTTTCTCTCCTCTCTCTCTCTCTCTCTCTCTCTCTCTCTCTCTCTCTCTCTCTCTCTCTCGCTCTCTCTCTCTCTCTTTCTCACCCCCAATCACTCGATTGCAAACTTTGTCTCCATTGCTATCGAACAAGTTCTTAATAACAACAAAATCGAACTAAGGGAAGAAATCTGGATTAAAAAACTGGGGACTGACAAACCGCCAGGTACGAACATCAGGGTCGACAATCACCTTCTCCGACCCATCCCAATGGTCTTTCCTTTTCACCCATCTACGGTCTGGCTTGCCAACGAGATTGCTAAAAACTTTGATAAGCTACAAAATAAACCAGGCTCCCGCATACTGCCCACTTTTACACGGCAACGTAACTTACAGAGCCTCCTGGCTCCCAATAAGTTCAAGTCTCAGCCAGGAAACATTGAATCATTTTAACCAATGCGCTATTTTTACCCTATTGAAATACAATATTTATTCACGTGTCATTTATTTTATTTTATTCAAACTGCTTAACTGTACGCTCAATATTGATTTTTATGCTCCTACCCCCAATACCGGCATTTCATCTAATCGTATAGTATCGCATATCGTATAGTTCGAAATAACAATTTTTTATAACAAATATACCGTCGTTTAAAATTAATGGTGGAAAGCCTCTGGGACAAGTTAGAGCTAGGCAAAACAGGGTTTTAAATGTACATCCCTCATATGTACAACTACTCATCAATTCTATCAGACTAAGAAAAATAATACTTAAAAGACCAACTTGAATTGCATGACACACAGATTTTTTGGCCTGACGAAGAGCCCAGAGGCTCGAATCCGGTAGCCCAGATTTATTTAATTATTTTTTAAACACGCCGTGACCTCTCTTCTCTCTCTCTCTCTCTCTCTACCTCTCTCTGTCTAGTAGCTCAATCTTGTTATTCCTCTCTCTCTCTCCCTTGCTGCCTTCTGATTGGCTCTCCATTCTCGCCTCTCTCTTTAGGCGCGCACTCCACCCTTCCCTTTATTATCTGCATTCAACCCCCCCCCCCGAGTTAATGTCTGATATAAATATTGTTGTTTGGGCCCTAAATCTCACTCTCTTCTTTCTCATCAATTTAACTCTAATTTAGGTAGTTAAGTCTTAATATTTTCACCTCATAGACAACACTGAGTAGTTGTTTAGTAGAAAATCATCCAGTAATCCTTTAATCGGCTCTCTTCCTTTTTAGCTGACAGAAAGCGCGAGGTTATCGAAGAGATCAATATAGCTTTCCAGAATGGTGAGATACTTCGTCAAAATCGTCCGTAAATGATACAAAACATGTCATTCAGTTGTAAAGAAACTATATTTGGTAAACTCCTTTTTATGCTATGACTGTTCATTACTACCAACTATCCGTTAAACTTGAAGACTTTTAAATTCATTGGCTACATGCAAAGCCCAGCTACCTCTTGTTACATTTATCGTGCTCACTTAACTATGAAAAGTATAATTTTTTCGTTTTTCGTTTGGCGTTTATCACGGGCAAATATCATAAGATCTATGATCAAAAGTAAGATCGTAAAATTTTCAAAGCCAGGACAGGAGTTAAAAGTCTATGGCCCGAAGCTGCAACCCAATTTATATGTTAAAAAGACAGATAAGATAGCTCGAGGACTGACTTTAAGTCAAATTGAAAGTCATATTGAAAAATATATAACGATCAACGCCAGTTTCGGTCTTGCTTTTATCATGTCGTTGAGGACTCGCGCAACCTCGACCACGGCGAGCCATCGCAGCCACTACCAAGCTGCCGCTGGGCGCCGAACTTCATTCGGCCAAGCCCCAAAGGCCACCATCGCTTTCAGTCATCTGCCAGCAGCGACGCCAGCTGCAGTGACAGCAACGGAAGCAGCAAGTACTTGTCCCTTGGTCACATCGGAGCCACTCGGACACACAGCCAGACAAGCAGCCCGAGTTCAGAGTGCAGCTTTAACTCAAGGATTCTAGACAATGGGAACCGCCAATGGGACCGCCTCATCAAACTGGCAGTGCGCGATGCCAACTCTTCGAACCGCCAGCAGTCGACCAGGCGTCGGAGTCGCCGACATGACTCGATGTCACCGCAGCCAATCCAGCCGGTGTTTTCGCCGCCACCGTCGCCCACTGCGAACCCGTACAGGTACCGGCGCGGTCGCAGCGCAGGACGGCACCATGAGGATTCGATCAGCCCTGCGCAGCGTTGGAACGACAACAGTTCCAACCAAAGCAAGATATACGACTTCAGACCGTTGAGACAGCAGCGGCAGAGAAGAACGGCCTGCAAGCCGCAGTTGCTGCAGCAGCACAAGCATGGACGAATGATGCAGGAACAGCAGCCAAATAAGATCTACGCTGGCAATCACGCGGAGAGCAATGTGCTGCTCAATCGGAAGCTCAACGACTCACTTCGACGGCTGCAGTCGCAGAGACGAAGCAGCCGCAACTTGGTGCGGTGCAACAATGAGGACAGGTGGACGTCTTTCTATGGCAAAGACGACAGCGATTCCAGCCAAAGTGAGCAGGAAGAGAGACCGCTCCCAGTTCAAAAGGCTCAGCAATGGGTGCGGGACAGGTGCGGCAGAGATGAGCGAGCCCGAGAACTAGAGCCTAGCTGCGATGGCGCCAGAGGCTGCATGCGAGAGACCAGAAGCCACCGCGAGACCCTGTTCAGCTGCCCGTTCATGGCCCTGTCACTGACGACCAAGATCTACGAGTGCGATAAATGCGCTACCAAATACCACAGCAGTTTGAGCGGCAGTCGGGCTCGAATGCCATGGGTTCAGCAGTGATTTATTTCATCGACTTTTTTAGATAAAGTGATATTTTAGTAGTGACAATCCTTGCCATTTGTTGCAAAACGGACAAATATTTGTATTTTTAATATCCTTTTTTGGAAATGCGGACCGGCAGAGAGTTCCTTTGCACTAACACGCAGCCTAATTCGATTTCGGGTGAATTTTTCAGTGAAAATAAAACTTTAATACACATTTTATCCATTAACTCCTACCATTTCTAAGTTTTGGCAACTTTGGTGTGCGTTTTTTATTCTACGCTTCGTGTTACCGTAGGTTGTGTTGGATCGCTTTTCATAAAAACAGCAGTCATCTCAATAAGCGACTGATCCTATATTTCTAGGTAACAGAAAGATTGCAGAACCTCTGCCAGGCACGACGAGATTCAACTTCAACTTCGAAATGCACAGCCATCCTTTTTAGCCCGGACCAGCGGGAGTAATTTTGAAAACTGCACGTCTACATCAACGGAAATCAGCTCCCGCCAGCTCTCTACCCGAAAATTCTTAGTGTCAAGTTCGACTCCTTGCTGTCCTTCGTTCAGCACTGAAGAATTGACACTAAAAGGCGATCACAATCATGCTCCCATTTCATAGGCAGAAGTGCGACTGTTAAAACTGAAGCGCAGACTAAATGTGCTAGCTATAGAGCAGCCTGCCAAGCGCTTCAGGTGTATCGTTGATGAAGTAGCGAGTAATGATCCCGGCACTCACGATCATGCTTTTCCTGATGTACAACAACGAGCCAGGCGTGCGACCCAGTATACCAAGCTCGATCGAGGAGACATGCATCTCCTAGAATCTGATGAGCTGAACTTGTGAAAATGGTGAGAAATTTTACCAAGGCTCTGCCTCCACCCAAGGACCACTAGGAACACTTCGTTATATAAGGACGCTACACTCTTGATTCGTGTAAAAATAGTTGAAGGGCGATTTTCGTTGTCGTATACATTAGCGAGATAGATAAATTGCACGATTTTCATCAAAATATGTGCTGTTTGCAGTAGCTTAAGTTTATTTATTTCACAAATTTTGCAATATAAAACCAGAAACACTTAGCTATATTATATTCCTTTGTGGTTTTGTCGTATTTTAAGGTTATTACATTTCTTCAAATTACTTTTGACTAGGCTAGGCCTATGACTAAGACTAATGTTTATTGACAGGGAACCTATTGTAATAAATACTTAATAGGCCTAAAACTATTTGATTTCTAACTAGGCATAACCTTAACTGCCTAACTAACTAGATTTTTTATTGATTGCATGCTTGCAAAGTATAAGTATGACTGCAACTACATGCTTTAGCCCTATCATATTGGTTATTGCCAGAGTTCAAGGCTGTTTATTAAGTATATTCTAGTGTCTATTTGCTTAGGCCTCTATTACTGTTGCTGCTTATAAATTAGACTTATTTTGTATTTTTACTCATTTATACATGTATATGTGTATATATACATATATATGAAATTATATTATTTATTCATGCTAGGCCTACATAACATTTGGCTAAATATCTATTGAGGAATTCGAAACTGAAGGGAACTAGAGTAGGCCTAGGCCCCTTTTAGAAAATAGCTTTAGCCTAGCTAGAATATGATAGATCGTTATTTATTATATGCAAAGAATTAAGCTCAAGCCAGTAATTATTCATATAGTTCATTTTTTTTAACTTTGCTTAATTGCAGACCAGCTGTCAGGCCAATGAAGTGCTGTGTGTCAAGATGTACAAGCAACTACAATACTGTAATATATGGCCAGGGTGGCTTTGAATTGCCCTTGAGGCCATGTCCACACTTTTGTCCATGCTCTGTGATGCTCTTGGATATCCAGAACTGAGATGCCCAGGTTGGCCACCAACAAATTCCACAGGTGACTGAGATGACAGACCAGCTATTCTAATGCTTCCTAAACTTAATTGTTGTGTAGAGTGACAGGGTTTGTCAGCATACACATGTACATTTGTAGACATTAGCCTAACACTGGTTTATGAACACTGCTGAATTTGTTAAAATAATTTTTGTGCATTTTTAAAGCGTTTTTCTTTGTTTTTGTTACTTACTT
>NIVC01002599.1:145000-158143 GCA_002269645.1 Macrostomum lignano | reverse complement strand
CAGTGTCAGTCACTTCAGCGTCAGTCACTTCAGTGTCAGTCACTTTAGTGTCAGTCACTTCAGTGTCAGTCACTTCGGTTTCAGTCACTTCAGTGTCAGTCACTTCGGTTTCAGTCACTTCAGTGTCAGTCACTTCGGTGTCAGTCACTTCCGGTGTCAGTCACTTCAGTGTCAGTCACTTCAGTGTCAGTCACTTCAGTGTCAGTCACTTCAGTGTCAGTCACTTCAGTGTCAGTCACTTCAGTGTCAGTCACTTCAGTGTCAGTCACTTCAGTGTCAGTCCCTTCGGTGTCAGTCACCTTCTGGTCTTCATCACAGTGTCAGTCACTTCAGTGTCAGTCACTTCAGTGAGTGTCAGTCACTTCAGTGTCAGTCACTTCAGTGTCAGTCCCTTTGGTGTGGCTCCATTGGACCCCTCTGCGTACTACCGAAAAAGTAGCTGAGCGCTCAAGTAGTTGATACTCCCAACAACCCGCAGGTCTGTGCCTGCGTCAGGCCAGCCTGGCGACGCCGACGCACTCCGCTCCCGTCGGCTCTGTCGGCCTCGACGCGCCGTTCTGCATCCACGTAAGTGGGCCAATAAGAAATTTTCATTCAATTTATTTGCTGAAAATATCTTCCTCAGCTACTGCCAGTAGAAAGTAAGAAATAGCATGGGGCTACTTGTCAAGTCAATTGGGAATAACAAATCATTTTATGGGGGGGGGCAATTACATGTTTTAGCTGGCTGTTGGCTGTGTTGAATCAATAGCTACGGCAGGTGCAGAGAGGAAGGCAGGTAGACGGGCTGACCACTAAAAGAGCGTTCCCGCTCCGTTTGGAAAAAAGCAACCCCTTCCCTCATTCACGTGATCAGGTCTCCCGCGGCCCGTTTCACCCCTCAGCCTCTCCCTCTCTGCCTGCGCCTCAATTATGCCATGCAACTCCCGACTCAGCCTCAGCTTCCGCACACTTGCACTTGCAGGCGACTCTCTGGCCGGCAGTGTCCGTTCTGAATTGTCAGAAGCCTGTCGGACCTGCTGGCTCTCTACGCAGGGTAAAATTGCACGCTTGCCAACCTTGTATTGCCTACCTGACGTGTTTTATTGCGTGTCAGTTGATGCCGGCAGAATTCCACACACACAGCCGAGCGGCACCCGCGCCTTCCCTTTCCTCTTCCTCACTGAGCAGAAGAAAGAGAAGCAGAGTTTTATTTAAATATTTGCTTTTAATTCTATAGTCTTTCTTATTAACCTTCTTTACTAAAACTATATAATGTATCGTTTAACGAGGCCTTTCTTTTCTGTTGAAAAAGACAATACTGTCAATACTGTTAAAGACAATCATTGTCTACCTCCAAAACCATATACACAAGCCTTGGCAACGCCAACGCACTCCGCTCCCGTCGTGTTCTAGTTTCACTAGTTTCGTGTTCTATGGTAGAAAGCCCTCGGACGCTATTCTCAGACCCCGGCTTCGCCTCGGCCTGATAAAGTGCATCCTCGGACTTTCTTTTCCATAGAAGACGAAATTAGAGGGTATTAAATAGTATACTTCTCTAAGGGGTCTGAAAAGTGCTGTAATTGCTGTAAGCCATAGACAACAAGCCGTATTGCTGGTTTAATTAAACCAGATCACTAATTTCACGCACAGTTAGTCTGTCTGATGAAGTGTCCAATTTTTTTTACAATACGAGCATAGCAACTCTGAGAACCTCAGCATTCTAGCTATTATTGCGCGTGCCTGTCAGTGGGTCAAAAATTAAAGTATTCTCAGCATGCGGCGTGTGAATGAATGAATAAATGAATAGCTTCATCTGAGAAGCTGCACGCCGCCTGCCCCAGTCTGTCCAGGCCTGGCAAACTGTCAAATCTATTTTTCGCTGTATGAAATCCAGTTTGTCGCACCTGTCAGCGCTTTGCAGGTGGGGGTTGGGCTGAGTTAATTTCAAGCCGCCATCAAAAGAATGAAGAAGCTGCGGACCAGCCGCTGGGTCTTTTCTTTCATCAGGGTCGGCTCTTTCGAAAGATCGAGCGCTCCGTCTCTCTCTCCCTTCTTTTGGCACAGATTGAGCAACAATGCTCAATGCGAACTAACTCAATTGTCGCCAGAGGAGAGGGAGGGAGGTGGCCGCCCTCTTCTCACCCGCAATATTCTGTCAGTTTGCGAGAGTTTCTGAGCGTAAGATGCGGCCCCGAGATGATATTTAGGTGCTAAATAGATATATTCGCTCCTCACTGCCTCTGGTGCATTTGAATCCGACTCTCTGTTTATTTTTACTGCACGTTTTACCTTATTTTCGCCGTTGAGTTTATAAAAAAAAAACATTATCTCTATTGGCGAAAAATATAATTTATGACTTTGGGTATAGAAGTACAATTGTAGTTGGCTCGATTACTTTGCAATCGGGCGACTCTTGCGAGAAAAGTAAATGCTGAAAAACTATAACACGGACGTAAACTGTTCATCCATCGCAGTCATGGGATATAACAGTCGTTGAAGGAGGTTTTGGTTTATAATCCAGCAAAATCTGATAAGGACTGGACAGACTGGCAGGTACTTGGCAGGTTACTCGCTCTGGCAACTGCCGTTTTCAATTAGGACTCGGCCCACGCACAGGTCGGATTGCCCAAGATTTCAGCTGGGGTTCAGTTCCCAAGGGAAGTTAACTCAAAGAGGAAGATTTTCTCATTGACTTTGAGACGGCATTTTGGATTGAGAAAATGCTCAAGAATAAGCTAAAATCTATACCGTTACGATGTCATCATCCTGTCGTGCTTGTTTCCAACTGTTAAAACTATCACAGGTGCAGCCGCATCTGCGGACACAGCAGGCTGCCCGAATTCCCCTGCTGGACGGCCTGCTCAACAGAGGCAAGCTGGCGTCCCGGCTCAGCGCTGAGTCCGTCACCAGTGCCGTGCAGATGTTGCTTCGGTGAGTTGCGGGATGACAATCGCAGGTCAAGCCCATGTTTTAGGTGCTGAGTAGGGTTCTGCAACCGGTGTTCTAGGTGCTGAGTAGGGTTCTGCAACCGGTGTTTTAGGTGCTGAGTAGGGTTCTGCAACCGATGTTTTTGGTGCTGAGTAGGGTTCTGCAACCGGTGTTTTTGGTGCTGAGTAGGGTTCTGCAACCGGTGTTCTAGGTGCTGAGTAGGGTTCTGCAACCGGTGTTTTAGGTGCTGAGTAGGGTTCTGCAACCGGTGTTTTAGGTGCTGAGTAGGGTTCTGCAACCGGTGTTTTAGGTGCTGAGTAGGGTTCTGCAACCGGTGTTTTAGGTGCTGAGTAGGGTTCTGCAACCGGTGTTTTAGGTGCTGAGTAGGGTTCTGCAACCGGTGTTTTAGGTGCTGTAGGGTTCTGCAACCGGTGTTTTGGTGCTGAGTAGGGTTCTGCAACCGGTGTTCTAGGTGCTGAGTAGGGTTCTGCAACCGGTGTTCTAGGTGCTGAGTAGGGTTCTGCAACCGGTGTTTTTGGTGCTGAGTAGGGTTCTGCAACCGGTGTCTTTGGTGCTGTAGGGTTCTGCAACCAGTTTTTTAGGTGCTGAGTAGGGTTCTGCAACCGGTGTTTTAGGTGCTGAGTAGGGTTCTGCAACCAGTATCTTGGGTGCTGAGTAGGGTTCTGCAACCGGTGTTTTAGGTGCTGAGTAGGGTTCTGCAACCGGTGTTTTAGGTGCTGAGTAGGGTTCTGCAACCAGTATCTTGGGTGCTGAGTAGGGTTCTGCAACCGGTGTTTTAGGTGCTGAGTAGGGTTCTGCAACCGGTGTTTTAGGTGCTGAGTAGGGTTCTGCAACCGGTGTTTTAGGTGCTGAGTAGGGTTCTGCAACCAGTATCTTGGGTGCTGAGTAGGGTTCTGCAACCGGTGTTTTAGGTGCTGAGTAGGGTTCTGCAAGTTAACCTTGAATTAATTTTTTTGAGCTTTACAAGATCGAGTATGAGTTAGTTTTACTTGCAAAGCATTCGAAGTTTTTCATGTCATCACTGTCGGCCATCCTAATAAATGCCTGTTAGCCACTAGCAGAATTCAGAAATCATAATATTTGCTCACTCAAAAAATCAAGAATTTCTATTCAAAGCAAGTCAGATTTCTGCGCTTATATAAACAACTCGAATAGTTCGAATTCTGTATCTGGGGGGGGGATTAAGAAGTTTAGTTAATAGGCTAAGCAGTTCCACAGTCATCAGTTGTCTTTTTCTAATTACTTTGCCATGTTCTCTGTTTGTTTCTGCTTCCGGATCGCTTCTTGCTTGGCCAAAGTCAACACGCGGGGTCACGGGGGGACGGGTGACCCCCTTCAATTCCTCGTATAGTGTGTAGGCGGCGGCTGAGTATGGAGTGGGCACTTGGCACGCAGCCAACGGAGTTGAGTCCTGTGATCTTCTTCTGAGCCAACTAAACTAGAAAAAGAAGAAGAAGTCTCATTATTGAGGTCTTGCCCCCCTCCCCTGCCTCCCCGGCTGTGTGCCGAATTCTTACCTGAATGGAATTCGCGTATTTTAGGCAGGCGTCTTTCTTTCTCAACGTAAACTGTGTGCCTCATCAGTTTATTCCGCTATACGCGGGGCTGCTGTCGATATTGAGAGCTGCTGCTGCTACTAGGGCCCAACAGCTAAACCTGTGGCTGCCACTGCCCCATCTCGTAAGCCCCCCCACCCACCTTTCTGGAGCCTTCAAGTAAACAGGTAGCTCTGTAGTAATAGGCGCTATTTTGCATATTGTGCAGACTCAAAAACCTGCAGAACCTGACCCAGACCATCTATCTATACAGAGTTGGTGTGTGTGTGCGCGAGGGCAGAGGAGGCTGCCCTAGTGTGGGTATTAGCAAACTGTGCGTGTGTTGTGTGATTGACCCACCCGCTGTGCCTGCAGTATGAATGTTGTTGCTTGGGTCACTCCCACCCATTTCTATTTCGGATGGCTTTTGCCGACTGTGCTAGCAGCTATTCAAACTATTTTATTTTCTATTGTTGTTAGAAAATTTTTATTTCTTCATGTATTTTAAGTTTTTTAAAGTCTGGGCAATATTGGTTATCTCTAATACAGTTTTGTTACTATTTTTAGTAAAAAAGTCTCCATTCGTAACTTTCTTAGAAGAGATAATTTCTGCAATTATTATTTCTTGCATGCCAGTCTTATCTGGGTTAAGATTAGAAGAGAATGTAATAGTTTCAATAATGCACGACTGCACTGTTCTGCCGGGGTGGGGTGAGGGCCCCTGCACAAGCCGGGTACTTTCTGCCGCCCATACCCACTCCCTGTTCCCTATATGGATAGTCCCCTCCCCACTGCTCATGACTCTTCCTTGCCCGGGTGGGGGAAGAGTTTTGTTACTAAAAATAGTATCTCAACTGGATCCTGTCCTACCTGCCGTGCCTACACTTTGACCTCTTGCACTTGCTATATTACAATGCTATGTTGACCACAGTTTAGGATATAATCTATTTAGCTACCTTGATAAATAACAGGTCTAATAAATTGATAATTGACCGTTGGAGATTTTTATGTGCATGAATAAGTGTCATCCAGATGTCGGAAACACACAAAAGCAGGAAAATAAGCACTTAGAATTTATTAGTTAGCCCTCTGCGTCCCGGGCCCGCCTTCCCTTCCGTTTCACAAGCACCAGGGACTGCGTGTTAGGAATCCTTTCAGATGTGGAACACCCGGCTACCTTATCGCCATCATCCGGCCCTATCATTTCTCCTCCCACCCTCCAAGGTTGCTTGTTGAACTGCCAGAGCCCGTCAGGCGCTCGGCCGACATTGTCGAGTTTTTCTCCGCCCGCCGACCACCCCGACCGCCGCAGCCGCCGACAGTGGCCCACAGCCGGGCCAGCTCGGACTCGGCCGCGGCCAAACCAGGTGAGAGAGATTGGGGGGGGGAGCCCTTGACCGACCGCCCTTACTGCCTCATTCAGCCCCAGTGGGAATTAGTCAGTTAAATCAAGTCAGACAGAACAGGCACAAATGCCTAACAATGGCTAGTTAGTCAAGCGTTGCCAGATACCAAAACTAGATAGAAGAAAGCGAAAGCTCTGCGCTCTCCGCCTGTCTGCGTTACTCTTCTTTGCTCACAAGTCCAACATTCTGCAGTGTTGATAGCTCTCTCTCCTTCCCCTACCCAGAAAATGTTGAGTGTACTCAGCCACGCGTCAGCCCCCCACTCCGCCCCTTCCGCCGACGCCCATTACCTGTCTTAGCCTGCTCCCTCTAACCCAGACCCCCTTTGAGCAGCAGCGGCAGCAGCGGCAGCAGCCAATAGCAGTTGCCCAGCGCCGTGAATCAGCTGTCCGGCCCGCCCCTGACCTCGCCCCGGCCGCTCCCCACCCGCCCGGGCCGCTGTGCCGGCCTCATTCATAAATAGCGGCGCCGAGGCTGCGCATGTCAAAGCAGCAGCAGCAACAACAACAACACAACTGAGCCGAATCTCACCAACACAGCCCGGTAACTGCAATGCAAGTCCAGTACTATCAGCCGGTGCCGCCGCACCACATGCTCTACCAAATGTCTTCGCCGCCGCCGCCGCCGCCGCCGCCGCCGCACTCTTGCCTCGGCGGCCCGCCTCAGTGCCCCTATTACGCTGCGGCAGCTTTCATGTCTCCGTTCGCTGTTCTGCCGCAGGCGCCACCGCCGCCGCCACCGCCGCCTCAGCAGCAGCCGCAGTCGCCGGCATACTACGGTTACCCCGCCGGGCCGCACCCCCACCCCCACCACCATCACCAGCTGCCGCCGCTGCCCCGCCGATGCCGCCGCCGCCCACTAGTCCCCTTAGCGGTGAGTCCCAATCCTTGGAGTCCGCCAGGCTCGACCACTTATCCCACATTGCCGTCTATAACCTGTTAACCGAATTCGATTCACTCAATTATGATTTCAACAATCATTTCAGGCCTGATGCTTCAGTTCCAATCTCTCACAGTTGGAAGCGTCGGTTACACTGGTGAAGGTACCGCGGTGTACCCAGCCTGCCATTATGGGTGAGCGACCGTTCTCTATTTAGTTATATATAGCCACTAGCCCAGTGCCTCAGTTGTGAGTACAATGTGTCTCCCGGCCACACGCAGGCAAGACTATCAATCTAAACTGCTCACCTGGCTGAAGACGCACCGGATGCACAAATACTTCGATCGGCTGCGCAAGTACAGCTTCGAGCAGCTGCTGGCCATAGACAGGCCCACTTTGGAGGCGCTGGAGTTCACCCAGGGCGCCATCAAGAAGCTGCTGGGCATGCTCGAACGCGTCCGCCAGGATCGGCAAGCATTCGATTGTCCGTCGCGTAGCAGCGGCTCGCCTTGCAGCTCGGGCGCGTGCAGCGAGGAGGAGCTGCAGATGCACGGATTGCTGCGCTCGCCGCCACAGCAGCAGCACCAGGCGATGCTTCGGAAACAGCAGATGGTTCAACAGCAGCAGCAGCAGCAGCACCGCATGCTTGGCCCTCTGCCGCTGCCTTTGCCTCTGCAGCCGCCCATGCCGCCTCATCTTCAGCATCCGCAGCAGCTTAATCATCATCATCAGCAACAGCAGCAGCAGCAGCGACAACCACTCAGGTACAACAGTGGTGTCAGCAGGGCCTCTGGCAGTCCAGCCTAGCTGTGCCCCAACCCAAGCTGCAGTTCATAAAGTGCTCGTGCTACCTGTTAGACAATGCGCATATCTCATCTCCACACTCGATCGGTGCCCCCGCCACGCGCATCAAGAATCATTATCGGCATTGCTAGCTTTATTAGCCGACTTAGAATTATTTAAAGCCGCTTATTATATAGATCGTAGTTCAACAGCTTCGCTAACTGTTGTGTATTGCGCATCATTACAGCAAACTGTGAGTCGTTAGCTATTTAATTTGTTGGAGTCGCATTCAATAAACCAGGATGATGATGGCAAACCAGCAGCATTCAAGTCGATCGTTCAGTTCAGGCGCTATTTTCTTGAATTGTGTCTTTTTTCTCGAGACCTTTATTTATACACCAATGTATGCCCGGCTATGTCCCCCGCTTCCCGTGTCTTCTGTTGTGCACCAGCAAGCATCAGTGAGCAAGTTTGCAAAAATTGTGATTCTTTTTTATTGCTTTATAAGATTTTCGATAAGCTGTGTTTTTTTTAATTTCTTCTTGTTTTAATTATAACTGTAATTTTACCTGTTCATTAAATCAAATATTTATTAGATTATATACATATGCGTGTATGCAATTAGTATTGAGCTATTCAACGAGTGTTGGAGTATTCGGTTTAAAGAATTTTCTCATTGGGCTGTATTACTGTATTATTTACTATTCATAGTATACCTTTATTATGACATATGTATAAATTAATTAACCATTTTTTCTGATGTTGCATTTCTTGTGTGTACCTGGGATATTTGACAATTTCATTAATTATAAACATCTGTCCATGATTAAGTTGCTCATGCCATACCTGCGGCATATTGAATTGCTTATTTAGCAGCACCAACAATGCCCGAGAGTGTTTTTTGTATCTGTACAAAATAGTTGTCATACTGGACAAGTCCTGTGCTGGCTGGTTGCATGACCGCCCGCCATTTCAAAGCAGCTGTTTTGTTTTACTGATCTCATTTTGAATTTGAAAATCCTTATTTGCTTTTGTTTGATTTGTTTAAATGATTGAATGAGTTTAATTAAAAAATGACATGCTTGGCCAGCGTTGTTTGTGATTCAATTTTAGAGAGCAAAGTAATTAATTTATTCTGGATTCCAAGTGTTTTCATCTTGACTTTTTATAAGTTCATTGGGCTTTGGATAATCTCATTGGGTTTTGTATAATCTCATTGGGTTTTGGATAATCTAATTGGGTTTTGGATAATCTAATTGGGTTTTGCATAATCTCATTGGGTTTTGGATAATCTTATTGGGTTTTGTATAATCTCATTGGGTGTTGGATAATCTCATTGGGTGTTGGATAATCTCATTGGGTTTTGTATAATCTCATTGGGTGTTGGATAATCTCATTGGGTGTTGGATAATCTCATTGGGTTTTGTATAATCTCATTGGGTTTTGGATAATCTCATTGGGTTTTGGATAATCTAATTGGGTTTTGGATAATCTCATTGGGTTTTGGATAATCTCATTGGGTTTTGGATAATCTAATTGGGTTTTGGATAATCTCATTGGGTTTTGTATAATCTCATTAGGTTTTGGATAATCTCATTGGGTTTTGGATAATCTAATTGGGTTTTGGATAATCTCATTGGGTTTTGGATAATCTCATTGGGTTTTGGATAATCTAATTGGGTTTTGGATAATCTCATTGGGTTTTGTATAATCTCATTGGGTTTTGGATAATCTAATTGGGTTTTGGATAATCTAATTGGGTTTTGCATAATCTCATTGGGTTTTGGATAATCTTATTGGGTTTTGTATAATCTCATTGGGTGTTGGATAATCTCATTGGGTGTTGGATAATCTCATTGGGTTTTGTATAATCTCATTGGGTGTTGGATAATCTCATTGGGTGTTGGATAATCTCATTGGGTTTTGTATAATCTCATTGGGTTTTGGATAATCTCATTGGGTTTTGGATAATCTAATTGGGTTTTGGATAATCTCATTGGGTTTTGGATAATCTCATTGGGTTTTGGATAATCTAATAGGGTTTTGGATAATCTCATTGGGTTTTGTATAATCTCATTGGGTTTTGGATAATCTCATTGGGTTTTGGATAATCTAATTAGGTTTTGGATAATCTCATTGGGTTTTGGATAATCTCATTGGGTTTTGGATAATCTAATTGGGTTTTGGATAATCTCATTGGGTTTTGTATAATCTCATTGGGTGTTGAATAATCTCATTGGGTGTTGGATAATCTCATTGGGTGTTGGATAATCTCACTGGATTTTGGATAATCTAATTGGGTTTTGCATAATCTCATTGGGTTTTGGATAATCTCATTGGGTGTTGGATAATCCCATTGGGTTTTGCATAATCTCATTGGGTGTTGGATAATCTCATTGGGTTTTGTATAATCTCATTGGGTGTTGGATAATCTCATTGGGTGTTGGATAATCTCATTGGGTTTTGCATAATCTCATTGGTGTTGGATAATCTCATTGGGTTTTGTATAATCTCATTAGGTTTTGGATAATCTCATTGGGTTTTGTATAATCTCATTGGGTTTTGTATAATCTCATGGGGCTTTGGATAATCCCATTGGGTGTTGGATAATCTCATTGGGTTTTGGATAATCTCATTGGGTTTTGTATAATCTCATTGGTGTTGGATAATCTCATTGGGTTTTGGATAATCTCATTGGGTGTTGGATAATCTCATTGGGTTTTGGATAATCTCATTGGGTGTTGGATAATCTCATTGGGTGTTGGATAATCTAATTGGGTGTTGTATAATCTCATTAGGTTTTGGATAATCTCATTGGGTTTTTTATAATCTCATTGGGCTTTGTATAATCTCATGGGGCTTTGGATAATCTCATTGGGTGTTGGATAATCTCATTGGGTTTTGGATAATCTCATTGGGTTTTGTATAATCTCATTGGTGTTGGATAATCTCATTGGGTTTTGGATAATCTCATTGGGTGTTGGATAATCTCATTGGGTTTTGGATAATCTCATTGGGTGTTGGATAATCTCATTGGGTTTTGGATAATCTCATTGGGTGTTGGATAATCTCATTGGGTGTTGTATAATCTCATTAGATTTTGGATAATTTCATTGGGTTTTGTATAATCTCATTGGGTTTTGTATAATCTCATGGGGCTTTGGATAATCTCATTGGGTGTTGAATAATCTCACTGGGTTTTGGATAATCTCATTGGGTGTTGCATAATCTCATTGGGTGTTGGATAATCTCATTGGATGTTGGATAATCTCATTGGGTTTTGCATAATCTAATTGGGTTTTGTATAATCTCATTGGGTTCTGTATAATCTCATTGGGTTTTGCATAATCTCATGGGCTTTGGATAATCTCATTGGGTGTTGGATAATCTCATTGTGTTTTGTATAATCTCATTTGGTTCTGTATAATCTAATTGGGTTTTGTATAATCTCATTGGGTGTTGAGTAATCTCATTGGGTGTTGTATAATCTCATTAGGTTTTGGATAATCTCATTGGGTTTTGTATAATCTCATTGGGTTTTGTATAATCTCATGGGGCTTTGGATAATCTCATTGGGTGTTGAATAATCTCATTGGGTTTTGGATAATCTCATTGGGTGTTGTATAATCTCATTGGGTTTGCATAATCTCATTGGGTTTTGTATAATCTCATTGGGTGTTGAATAATCTCATTGGGTTTTGTATAATCTCACTGGGTGTTGGATAATCTCATTGGGTTTTGGATAATCTAATTGGGTTTTGGATAATCTCATTGGGTTTTGGATAATCTCATTGGGTTTTGGATAATCTCATTGGATTTTGTATAATCTCATTGGGTTTTGTATAATCTCATTGGGTGTTGAATAATCTCATTGGGTGTTGGATAATCTCATTGGGTGTTGGATAATCTCACTGGATTTTGGATAATCTAATTGGGTTTTGCATAATCTCATTGGGTTTTGGATAATCTCATTGGGTGTTGGATAATCCCATTGGGTTTTGCATAATCTCATTGGGTGTTGGATAATCTCATTGGGTTTTGGATAATCTCATTGGGTGTTGGATAATCTCATTGGGTGTTGGATAATCTCATTGGGTTTTGCATAATCTCATTGGTGTTGGATAATCTCATTGGGTTTTGTATAATCTCATTAGGTTTTGGATAATCTCATTGGGTTTTGTATAATCTCATTGGGTTTTGTATAATCTCATGGGGCTTTGGATAATCCCATTGGGTGTTGGATAATCTCATTGGGTTTTGGATAATCTCATTGGGTTTTGTATAATCTCATTGGTGTTGGATAATCTCATTGGGTTTTGGATAATCTCATTGGGTGTTGGATAATCTCATTGGGTTTTGGATAATCTCATTGGGTGTTGGATAATCTCATTGGGTGTTGGATAATCTAATTGGGTGTTGTATAATCTCATTAGGTTTTGGATAATCTCATTGGGTTTTTTATAATCTCATTGGGCTTTGTATAATCTCATGGGGCTTTGGATAATCTCATTGGGTGTTGGATAATCTCATTGGGTTTTGGATAATCTCATTGGGTTTTGTATAATCTCATTGGTGTTGGATAATCTCATTGGGTTTTGGATAATCTCATTGGGTGTTGGATAATCTCATTGGGTTTTGGATAATCTCATTGGGTGTTGGATAATCTCATTGGGTTTTGGATAATCTCATTGGGTGTTGGATAATCTCATTGGGTGTTGTATAATCTCATTAGATTTTGGATAATTTCATTGGTTTTGTATAATCTCATTGGGTTTTGTATAATCTCATGGGGCTTTGGATAATCTCATTGGGTGTTGAATAATCTCACTGGGTTTTGGATAATCTCATTGGGTGTTGCATAATCTCATTGGGTGTTGGATAATCTCATTGGATGTTGGATAATCTCATTTGGTTTTGCATAATCTAATTGGGTTTTGTATAATCTCATTGGGTTCTGTATAATCTCATTGGGTTTTGCATAATCTCATGGGGCTTTGGATAATCTCATTGGGTGTTGGATAATCTCATTGTGTTTTGTATAATCTCATTTGGTTCTGTATAATCTAATTGGGTTTTGTATAATCTCATTGGGTGTTGAGTAATCTCATTGGGTGTTGTATAATCTCATTAGGTTTTGGATAATCTCATTGGGTTTTGTATAATCTCATTGGGTTTTGTATAATCTCATGGGGCTTTGGATAATCTCATTGGGTGTTGAATAATCTCATTGGGTTTTGGATAATCTCATTGGGTGTTGTATAATCTCATTGGGTTTGCATAATCTCATTGGGTTTTGTATAATCTCATTGGGTGTTGAATAATCTCATTGGGTTTTGTATAATCTCATTGGGTGTTGGATAATCTCATTGGATTTTGGATAATCTCATTGGGTTTTGGATAATCTCATTGGGTTTTGGATAATCTCATTGGGTGTTGGATAATCTCATTGGGTTTTGCATAATCTAATTGGGTTTTGTATAATCTCATTAGGTTTTGGATAATCTCATTGGGTTTTGGATAATCTCATTGGGTTTTGTATAATCTCATTGGATTTTGTATAATCTCATTGGGTTTTGGATAATCTCATTGGGTGTTGGATAATCTCATTG
>NIVC01002599.1:0-140000 GCA_002269645.1 Macrostomum lignano | reverse complement strand
AGAATCAGCTATCTGGGAGTGATTATCTACAGAGAATCAGCTATCTGAGAGTGATTATCTACAGAGAATCAGCTATCTGGGAGTGATTATCTACAGAGAATCAGCTATCTGGGAGTGATTATCTACAGAGAATCAGCTATCTGGGAGTGATTATCTACAGAGAATCAGCTATCTGGGAGTGATTATCTACAGAGAATCAGCTATCTGGGAGTGATTATCTACAGAGAATCAGCTATCTGGGAGTGATTATCTACTGGGAATCACCTATCTGGATCATTTGATTTCAATAAAAGCTGGAGTTTCTGCAAACTGTTAGTTTGTTAACCAGCAGAGAGTTGGAATTATTAAATTAATCCCTATATAGATGGTTCGAGCCTCTCTTATTGCCAGCTACAGAATGCTCCTCGTAACCATGCAAAACAATGACAGGCTAGCATGATTCGGCAGTGATTAAAACGGGATAAAAATGCACACTGCATCCAATACGCGTTCAATACTGCATCATTGTTTCAGAGAGTCTCGTGTTTCAATATCAGGCTACTGTATCAGAGTAGACAAATGCTTGCCTTGCATCAGTTCAATCAGTTTAATATATAGTGGATTCTTGCTGGATTAATGCAATAGGAATTGATTCTTCTCGAATGAGCAGATTTATTTCATTTCTTGCTTTGAGAACAATGCTGCGATAAAAATTAATGCTTTGAGCAGACACTGGAGAATAAATTTCTTTTTGTATTCACTGTTACTGTTAAACTGTTAGATGTGTTTAAAATTAGATGCGTTGGACTGTTAGGTGACAATAGATATCAGTTAGGTGACAATAGATATCAGTTGGGTGACAATAGATATCAGTTAGGTGACAATAGATATCAGTTTGGTGACAATAGGTATCAGTTAGGTGACAATAGGTATCATTTAGGTGACAGTAGATATCATTTAGGTGACAATAGGTATCAGTTAGGTGACAATAGATATCAGTTAGGTGACAATAGATATCAGTTAGGTGACAATAGATATCAGTTAGGTGACAATAGGTATCAGTTAGGTGACAGTAGATATCAGTTAGGTGACAATAGGTATCAGTTCGGTGACAATAGATATCAGTTAGGTGACAATAGACATCAGTTAGGTGACAATAGATATCAGTTAGGTGACAATAGATATCAGTTAGGTGACAATAGACATCAGTTAGGTGACAATAGATATCAGTTAGGTGACAATAGATATCAGTTAGGTGACAATAGATATCAGTTAGGTGACAATAGATATCAGTTAGGTGATAATAGATATCAGCTAGGTGACAATATATATCAGTTAGGTGACAATAGATATCAGTTAGGTGACAATAGATATCAGCTAGGTGACAATATATATCATTTAGGTGACAATATATATCAGTTGGGTGACAATAGGTATCGGTTAGGTGAAAACAATAGATACCATTTAGGTGACAATAGGTATCAGTTAGGTGACAATAGATATCGGTTAGGTGACAACAATAGATACCATTTAGGTGACAATAGGTATCAGTTAGGTGACAATAGATATCAGTTAGGTGACAATAGATATCAGTTAGGTGACAATAGATATCAGTTAGGTGACAATACAAATCAGTTAGGTGACAAAAGATATCAGTTAGGTGACAATAGATATCAGTTAGGTGACAATAGATATCAGTTAGGTGACAATACAAATCAGTTAGGTGACAAAAGATATCAGTTAGGTGGCAATAGATATCAGTTAGGTGACAATAGATATCAGTTAGGTGACAATAGGTATCAGTTCGGTGACAATAGGTATCAGTTCGGTGACAACAATAGATATCATTTAGGTGACAATAGATATCAGTTGGGAGACAAAACAATGGTTGGGTGACAACTGTAGTAAACTATATAAGTAACTTGTATCTACTATTATTTATTTACCGTTAGCTTTTAGTTTTAATGGATGAGATAAAATTAACAAACTACTGAGTTACCCCCTGTACAAAGTAGATTCCGTTACCATTGAATATGTTGACCTCCAGTTGTTATCCACTGTCCAACAAGCAAAACTGCAGCTCTGCACTGCCAAAAGTGCACGGCTGCATACGAGTACTTGCAATCTCTTTGATTTACAGGCGGCTAAAGAGTCGAATTGGCAAAATGGCTCGCATGAGTGACAACTCGAGCCTGGAAATCCGAGGAGGCAAGCTCAGGTGGGCGTTAATTACCCCAGACGATTGGGTGGGACTGAAGGGGTGCGGGAAGAATCCCCCGCATCAGTCAGTAATCTCTCTAGCATCGAGCAAAGACGAAGAAAGTTTCAAAATCAACTTGGCGCTATTCTATAGTTTATTAAATTTTATTTCGCGCAACAAATGCGACAGCTTGGGGATTACCTGATTAAGGGTTTAATGGCGAAATTGCTCCACATTCTAGGTGATTTGCAGAAGTTACTGAGCCATTTTTCAAAGTGCCAAAATAACTAAAGCACTGATTGAATTGTGCACCAACTCGGATCGACCTCCAGATGTCCTTGCGAGTAGTTTGGTAATAACAGCACAGAGTGCGCCAGAGCACCTGTGTACCAGAGAACCTGTGCACCAGAGCACCTGTGCACCAGAGCAACTGTGCACCAGAGCACCTGTGCACCAGAGCACCTGTGCACCAGAGCACCTGTGCACCAGAGCACCTGTGCACCAGAGCACCTGTGCACCAGAGCACCTGTGCACCAGAGCACCTGTGCACCAGAGCACCTGTGCACCAGAGCACCTGTGCACCAGAGCACCTGTGCACCAGAGCACCTGTGCACCAGAGCACCTGTGCACCAGAGCACCTGTGCACCAGAGCACCTGTGCACCAGAGCACCTGTGCACCAGAGCACCTGTGCACCAGAGCACCTGTGCACCAGAGCACCTGTGCACCAGAGCACCTGTGCACCAGAGCACCTGTGCACCAGAGCACCTGTGCACCAGAGCACCTGTGCACCAGAGCACCTGTGCACCAGAGCACCTGTGCACCAGAGCACCTGTGCACCAGAGCACCTGTGCACCAGAGCACCTGTGCACCAGAGCACCTGTGCACCAGAGCACCTGTGCACCAGAGCACCTGTGCACCAGAGCACCTGTGCACCAGAGCACCTGTGCACCAGAGCACCTGTGCACCAGAGCACCTGTGCACCAGAGCACCTGTGCACCAGAGCACCTGTGCACCAGAGCACCTGTGCACCAGAGCACCTGTGCACCAGAGCACCTGTGCACCAGAGCACCTGTGCACCAGAGCACCTGTGCACCAGAGCACCTGTGCACCAGAGCACCTGTGCACCAGAGCACCTGTGCACCAGAGCACCTGTGCACCAGAGCAACTGTGCACCAGAGCACCTGTGCACTAGAGCAAGTGTGCACAAGGGCACCACCTGTTTACCAGAGCAAAGAAAAAATAATTATATATAGCTTCTTAACATCCGCGTATTCTGCATAAACTGTCAACTTTTCTAATTTATAGGTCGTTCAGTTGCTAATCAATAAAATACGTTGCAAACTACTTACAGCTAAGTAGAGTAGAGAAGGGCAGGAAGCTGTAAACAAAGCAACGAGTTGGCTCAACAAAGCTCAGTTAGTCATAGGCTCAGCCAATCGATAGAGGAAACAACAATCTGGGACAATTTTCCCCAGAAAGCTCTTCAAGCAGCGGCAGCAGCAGCAGAGGCGGCCTACAGTCTTGGATCCAGGTGACAAGCGGATTAGATAAGCCGGCGCCATCAGCCCAATGAACCGCACGTGCAGCCGATAGGCCAAACAGACGTAGCGACTGCTGCTAGCAGCCTTGGACAGCCGCTCAGACAGCAGGGCAATTAGAAAGTTGAAGCAGAACAGCACAATAAGGGCGTGCATGACCAGGTAGACGATGCCGAGCGCTCTGATAGATTCACTGGACAAGCCGCCATTGTTAATCAGCAGGTAGAATACGAGCAGGCCCTCCGTGAACAAGTTGCTGTTCACGTTCACATTGAAGCTGGGCTCGCACGGCACAATCAGGGCGATTAGCCAGAGAAACAGGGCTATTAAGCTGAATATGATGGCCAGGAAAAAGGCAAAGGTGCTCATCACTTTCCACAGCAGGGCGATGCTCTCAACCACCAGCATCCAGTCGAACACAATTGTTAAGATGGTCAGAATGTACAGCAGGCTGATGGAGTAGTCCAGCAGCTTCAAGTAGACGTCCCGATCGGTGATGGCCAGGGTCAGAGAAGACGCGTGTTCAACCGCGCCGATCGCGAGAACTAGCGTCAGGACAGAGTTAAGCAGGATACCGACAGCCACGGGCATCTGGCTGTTGCTCAAAGCGTGCTGGACGATGGCGCGACACCGCGAAACGGCTCCTCGTGTCATGCAGGCGAACACGCAGTTCGAGCAGACGGTCAGGAGGCTCTCAGCGACGTAGCAGATGAGGAGGAGCACAAGACCGAGCTTTGCAGAAGGCCGCTGGCAGTTTGAGTGCCAGCGCTGGTTTAGCGGGTAGAGCGGGCAGCTGTCGTTCGCCTGGCCGCTCCGCACCCGGGTCACGGTCACGCCCGAGTAAACACACGACGAGCCGACAGAAAGAAGCAGGATCTTGTACACGGTCAGCACGAGAGCTCGTATAAGCATCGTACTCCGCATGGAGTTGGTGAGTCTCTGTGACCATTGGCTAACAATGCCATGATCCATGAACTTTTTTAAAGCATCTGGAGTATCCTCCATTGCGGATGTGGCCAACATGCTCAGTGGGTGCTTCGTGTATCTGTCCCCCGAGAAGAAGTCGTACTCGCTCAGATCCACTCGCTGCACCTTGACGCCCGCTACGAGACTGACCTCGCCGCAGTACTTGCCCGACTCGAGAATGCACTCAGCCAGTGAGAACAGCTGCAGACTGACTGCCAGCTCGAGAGCATTGTGGCCGAACGCCTCCTTCTCTGCGCACACGCGGAAGAAGCGAGGCCGCGCAGCCGACACTTGGCGCACGAATCTCACCGCCCGGTCCTCGAATGCCGCATCGCCGCCGCCGCCGCCGCCGCCGCCCCCGCCTCCTCCCAGTGTGAACAGCTTTACAATGAGACAGTGCAGCGGCACGACTGACTCTCCGACTGCCCGATGAAGAGCGTCGGCGTCGGCGTCGGCGTCAGCGACAAACTCCGCTGCGGCCTCCAACTCGTCGATGAGGAGAGTGACACAGTTGAGAGCGAGTGTGCACGCGGCCACTTCCAGCAGGGTTGAGTGAACGATGAGGAACGACGTGAAGTCGGACCTGCCGCACTTGATGCAGTCAGCAGTGCCGGCGTCTTCACCCAGCTGCTCGATGCCAAGCTGCAGAATCTGCTGCAGAGAGAAAGGCTTGGCCAGCTCGAGCTGGACGATCAGCGACTCCGCGTCGTCCTCGTGCAGGATGCGCTTCAGCACCGGGATCTGCTCAAGCTGCGCGGATTCCTACATTGATGCGCGATATGATGTATAGATGGATAAACACCTCATCAACTGCTCTGCAAAAACTCACCATAGCAAACTGAACGCCGTTGTGATTGCTAATGGATTTCAAAGATCAGGAGAACCTCCCGGATTGGTCACGTACATGTACGATTAGCCTTTGCCTTCTCGCAGAGCATTTGCTTGCTTTCTATCGCTGCATATATAGCCTAACAGATCCCACACCGAGTCTATTGACTCAGCAAGTTAGCCGTGGGTAAATATAAGGAACCGTTACTGGATAGGTACAGTGTACGTTAATATTAATGTTTGGCATCCGTCACCAGCTAATTATCACCATTGTTTATGCAGCATATGGGCGACTGACCACAGAGTTAGCCGTGCTCAATCAGTATTTGAATGCAGCTATAGAATTATCTTGTGTATACTGTATCCATATATGGGGTGCCATACTAACACTATTTTATCCACTCATAGACCTGAAAGACCTCCATCCAATCAAAGGCCTAAAAAGGCAATGGGTTTCTAGGAAGTTTATATATTTTTATTCATAAAACCGATTAATGGTTCGTGAACATTTTTGGACTGTACTTGTAATATCGTTTGTGTTTTGGTAGTTTTAGACAGAAGTTATAATTTGAATTCAAACTCTAAAGAGTACAATGTACGTGCCAATATTATCAGAAGTACAAGCGTACACGAGATTTATCTGCGACTGGCATAGGAAAAACGTTTTTGATTAGATTACTTTGACAGTCAACTGCGCAGTAGCTGTACAAGCTTACTGCAGTAGCTGTACAAATTTACTGCAGTAGCTGTACAAACTTACTGCAGTAGCTGTATCAATTTACTGCAGTAGCTGTACAAATTTACTGCAGTAGCTGTACAAATTTACTGCAGTAGCTGTACAAACTTACTGCAGTAGCTGTATCAATTTACTGCAGTAGCTGTACAAATTTACTGCAGTAGCTGTACAAATTTACTGCAGTAGCTGTACAAACTTACTACAGTAGCTGTATCAATTTACTGCAGTAGCTGTACAAATTTACTGCAGTAGCTGTACAAATTTACTGCAGTGGTTGTACACATTTACTGCAGTAGCTGTACAAATTTACTGCAGTAGCTGTACAAACTTACTGCAGTGGCTGTACAAACTTACTGCAGTGGCTGTACACATTTGCTGCAGTAGCTGTACAAATTTACTGCAGTAGCTGTACCAATTTACTGCAGTGGTTGTACACATTTACTGCAGTAGCTGTACAAATTTACTGCAGTAGCTGTACAAATTTCTGCAGTAGCTGTACAAATTTACTATACGGCCCTCGGATCCTTTGAAAATTCACAATAGCAATCCGACCTGTTCAAGGTTTGTCTCTTCTCAGCTCTCTTCTATTCGCCCCTCTCATCTCCCCTCGCATATCTGGCCCTTTAAGTAAAAAGTTTGCCAACCCGAATCTACGAGTAGACACACGGGCAACTGAAGCAGAAACACGCTACACTTGATTTTCTTAGAAATCAGCTGGAGGCCGGCCGTATCGCCAGTGCGTTCAGTGAAATCGGATTTGTCTATGGCGGAACCCCATTCAGGCCTAGCTGTGCATTCTCTAGAGCATACTGAACGAAACTATTCCACTGACGTAATAAAGAGCTCAAGTGTTCTGTCAACTTTAAAGTTACCTTATAAGTGTAACCTTATGTAGTAAATGTATTTAACTTGAGTTAGTATTTAATTAAAGAAGCGCTCAATCCTAGTTAAGTGTCTTTCGGTGAAGTTTGTTAACCTAAAAAATCTAACTTAAAAAAAAACTTTCGCGATGAAAAGAAGGCGGTGCACTTTGAAAGAAGCAGCGTACATGCTGATTCAACTTCTAACTGACTGGTGGTATTTCCAGCTGCTTCTGCTTCAGCGGACTGTCTTGAATGGAATCTAGATGCGGTGGCGTCGGCGGCGGCTGTTGCGGCTCTTCAAAGCATTCGTCGGCAGCAAAGCCGGCATTGCGGAGAGCGCCAGCTCCAACTGCTGGCGGACTGTACGGCGGAGGCGGCGGCCACATCGCTGGGACCATGGGGATCTGCCCAGCCGGCTCTGGTAGCTGCTGCCGAGCGGTTGACCTGCTGCAGCGCACTTTGTTAGCCCGATGGCGCCACAGACAGCAGGCGGCGATGATTCCAACTAACAGGCCGACAGATAAGATGGCGCCGATTGTGGCGCCGGCCACGCGCCCCGGACTGCAAGCGAAAGCGTCCGGCTGGCTGTCGCAGTAGCCGCCGAGGCGAGTGGCCGCCCGCGACAGCCGGACAGCAACAGCATAAAGTGTGAGGACAAGAAGCGGCTGAGCTCGATACAGAATTGCCATGGACGCCAAAGTCAAACCTCTAAGCTTGACTTCTCAACTTTGCTCTCCACATCGATCGCTTCATTCCGATCTGTCTGCCTTTTCTGCTCATCCGGCAAGCTTGTATATCCACGTTGCCAATGACAACGGGAACTATTATTTCAATTTTAAAGTTGAATTGAGAGCCTACCAACAAGGACAAAAGACAGCAGCACAAAAGGCTTTGAGAGAGTTCTAATCTATTAGTCAGGCAAAGCCGAGAAATTCAATACCTCAGTTTGGGCAACGCTAAGGCGGAGCAACTCAGGTGCCAAAAGCGTGTGACTCTCGCGCCACAACCCTAATTCATAAATTAAAACAAATAAATTTATTTATGGCCTATTAATCAGGCATTTTATTCTAATTTAATGAAGGCTTACTACTGAGTGTGAAGACTATAAAGTAATTGCAAATTTTGTGCTCAAGAAACAAAAAACTCCATTCCCTGTAATTTATTTAATCACTAAGTTATAGAGTGCATATGCTGCCTACAGTATTGACCCGCTTGTATGTGTTCAGAAGTCAGCGGAATGGGCAGAATTGCCTCAGTGATTACGCCAGGGGCGGCCAACGCCCCCCTGCGACTATATGCAGCTCCTCCAATGCAGCTCCCCTAATACGGTAAACAAGAAACGCCAAAGAAAAACACTGCCAATGTACAAATTAGAATTTAAAACTTATAAAAAACATGCTTGACAAACGAAACAAAAAATAAACAATATAAACGTTTCTTGATATATTTTTGCAAGATTTACATGCTATATTCGTTGCCTGGTAGCAACACAGATAACACCGCTTTACTATTGAGAAAGTAACTAGTAAAAAAAGCTAGGAAGAAATGCTGCTTGCTTTGCATCGAGAAAGTAAGTCGAAAATCGGATCGAAACAATAAAACACTGGCTTAAGGGCCTGCTAGTTGATAAACATTGCGCATCGGTTTCTAGTGTGGCCCGGCTGTCCGCAGGCGCCGCACTTGCGTTGCTTTTTCTGCCCGTCACCGCCACCGCCGTCGCTGCCGCCGCCGCCGCCGCCGCCGCCGCCGGAGCGTCGGTTGCCATGGCTGTTGGCCTTTTGGAGGCCGCCGCCGCCGCCGCCGCCACGGCTGAAGCCACCTCTGCTGCTGCCGCTGCCAAAGCCGCCGCCGCCACCACCGCCGCCGCCGCCAGCGGGCTCGTCGCCCCACTGAAAGAAGTTGCAGCTCTGATTCATCGGCTTAGCGCAGCCGAAGAACGGCCTGCCTTTGTTTGGCCCGTCTTTCTGCACCGTCCGCTCGCGGGCCGGCTCGCCGCACTTGCAACTGACGCCTGAGGCAGCTCCGCCGCCGCTTCCACCTCCACCACCGCCGAAGCCGCTGCTTCCGCCACCTCCACCACCACCGAAGCCACCGCCTCCACCACCGCCGAAGCCGCTGCTTCCGCCACCTCCACCACCACCGAAGCCACCGCCTCCACCACCGCCGAAGCCGCTGTTTCCACCGAAGCCACCGCCTCCACCGCTTCCAAAATCGCCGCCACCACCGTATTGCGTGGACGACGCTGAAAACGATGCACCAGCAAATCCACCGCCACCGCCGCCTCCGCCTCCAGGTGGCGCATCAGCCCATTGGAAATGATTGCAGGTACCAGTGGCGCACTTGTAGAATTGTCTGCCCTTATTTGGGCCTTCTTTGCGTACAGTCAGTTCTCGTACAGGTGTACCGCAAGCGCAGGTGCCCGGAGCGGCGTTGGCGGCACCTCCTGGAGGCTGCGGCGGCGGCTGCTGCTGCATTGGCGCTGGCGCCTGCACAGCAAAAGTCTGCCGATCCTGCGGCTGCAGAAACAGACGCTGCTGCATCGATGCTGCCTGCAGCTCGTTGGCATGGAAACTAATAGCAGTGGATGGTTTTGGTTGGCCACCGCCACCTCCGCCTCCAACGGTGCTAGCAGCGCCGCCAAACGCGCCAACATAGTCGGGATCGCAGAAGACGCAGATGGTGTGCTCGGCCAAGTCGCGGAATGACATCGGAGCCGCCTGGCTGAACTGCAGCGTCAGCTTTCGCACCTGTCCGCCCGCGCCGCCCGGCGTTGAACAAGTCGGACAGTTCTGATCGGACACGGCGGCCCGGCGGACAGACTCGGGCAGCCAGACAGCGCGCTTGCAGGTCGGATAGGCCAGGCAGCCAACGTAGTAACTGGAGCCGTCTCGCTTAGTCTTGAGCGCCATGTCGGCCGCTGAGCACTGCGGGCAGCGCCTCACCAAGTTGGTCGAATTGGCCTGACCACCGGCTTCGCCAGCGGGTAGCTGGGGCGCTTCGGCCGGCTGTTCGTCCAAGTAGTGGCCGACCCGGGCGTCCAGCAGGTTGGCCTGGCGACACGCTTCATCAAATACGCGCCTGTAGCGTTCAATATGGAAGCTGAGCACGTCCTGAGATGGGAGAAAAACAGAGAGAGAGAACGAAAAATCGATATTATTGATTGCTAAGTATCTCAACCTCATTTATTTAGTATTTTACTGTCAAAAACAATAAATATGCCATCGATACTACTGCCTATTAAGTAGCTTTAAAATCCTATTCTAAGAAACGAGAAGCTTGCCTCAAAGGTCGCGGGTTCGATTCTACGGCTGTTCAGTCCAAGGACTGGGGGGTCGCCACACACCCCTTAATTATCCCAGCTAATGCTGGCACCAATTTTACAGCTGGGTGAACTGAAGCAATGCAGAGTTAAGTGTCTTGCTCAAGGACACAAATTGTCCCGAGTGGGTCGGGAATCGAACCCCCGACCTTTCAGCCGTGAGTCCGACACTCTAACAGAGAAGTTGCCTTACCTGTTTAGAACGCCGGCCCTCGCAGATGGCTTTCAAATCGGCTTCCAGCGCCGAGCGCAGGTCCGGCTTGGACATTTGAAATCCCATTGCGTCGTAGCCTTCGACCAGGCCAATGCCCAGCTGGCCAGGCACCAGATACCTGGCGTCCTGCAGCCCGACATACAGGCGCTGTTTCACAGTTTCAATGTGCTCAGCGTGAGTAGCATCTGTTCCAATGCCGTGCCGGTCCATCAGGGCGATCAGGTCGGCCTCGGTTAGGAGGGCCGGAGCTGTCGTGCACCCGTCAATCAGGCTGATGTTGCTAGGCTGAAACTGCTGGCCCTGCTGGAACAGCGGCAGTTCTTTATCAACCCATTTATCGTAGATGTACACCTCCAGGTAGTTGCGCTCAATGATGGTCAGGCCTTTGGCTTCGAAGCCTTCGCCGTTGATGTCTATGCCGACTTTGACCTCCCGACCCACGGCGTCTTTGGAGCAGCAGGCTAGGAAGTGGCGAGCGATCAGCTCGAATACCTGGCGGGATGGGTAATAGAGTACATCTAGAATAGTTATTTGGCATACTCACAAGGTCTTTAACATCTGTTAAGTTTCCTCACGGTGTCAAAGTGGGTCATAGCGGTTGAAATCAACCGAGGGGGTTACCTCACAGGGGTCGTGACTTAATTTTCATGGCATGCTGATTGACCTCAGTGGTCATTAAATCCATAATTATCTTAGGGGTCATTAAATCTATAATTATCTTAGGGGGTCATTAAATCTATAATTATCTCAGGAATCATTAAATCTATAATTATCACGGCGGGGGGTCATTAAATGCATAATTATCTCAGGGGGTCATTAAATGCATAATTATCTCAGGGGGTCATTAAATTTATAATTATCTCAGGGGTCATTAAATCCATGATTATCTCAGGGGTCATTAAATCCATAATCTTCTCAGGGGGTCATTGACTCACTAAACCCAGAATTATTTCAGGGGTCATTAAAACTATAATTATCTCAGTGGGTCATGAAATCTAGAATTATCCCAGGGGGATATTAAAACCAGAGCGATCTCAGGGGGTCATTAAACCCAGAATTATCTCAGGGGGTCATTAAATCTAGAATTATCCTAGGGGTCATAAAATCCATAATTATCTGGGTCATTAAATCCATAATTACCTCAAGGGGTCATTAAATCCAGATTTATTCTAGGGGGGTCATTAAATCCATAATTATTTCAGGGGGTCATTAAATCCATAACTATCTCAGGGGGTCATTAAACCCAGAATTATCTCAGGGGGTCATTAAATCTAGAATTATCCTAGGGGTCATAAAATCCATAATTATCTGGGTCATTAAATCCATAATTACCTCAAGGGGTCATTAAATCCAGATTTATTCCAGGGGGGTCATTAAATCCATAATTATTTCAGGGGGTCATTAAATCCATAACTATCTCAGGGGGTCATTAAACCCATAATTATTTCTGGGGGTCATTAAATTCTGAATTAACTTAGGGGGCATTAAATCCATAATTATCTCAGGGGGCATTAAATCCATAATTATCTCAGGGGGCATTAAATCCGGAGTTATCTCAGTCCCAAAGATACCATAGGCTTTCGAGGTCTCCAGGTTTAAAAAGTGAAGAACACATGTTGCTGACAACAAGAACGCAGGCTCACCTTGGCCTCATTATTAGCCAGTCCGTCACCGCATTTCAGCGGGTGAATAGGCGGATGGGCCTGATCAGACTTCTTGCCATTCCGCGGGCTTGGCCCATGCTCGGCCACTCGCTGGGCAAACTGGGCCCACCGATTGTCCGCAGTTTGAGTCTGAACTAGGCCGCGCAAATTAAAATCCCTAGGGAATATGTTCGTCTCCGTGCGCGGATAGGAGATGTAGCCCTGCGTGTACAGGCGCTCGGCGATGTGCATCGCCTCCTTGGCGTTGATGCGCAGTTTGCGGGAGGCCAGCTTCTCGAATTCCACCGTGTCCAGCGCGCACGGGCGCCATCGATTCTTGGGCTTGGACTCGACGCTAATTACTGTTGCTATGGGCGATTCGAGCACGTGGGCCAGAAACATCTGGCCGACAGCCTGCGGAAAGTAGGAGGCGAGACAGCCAGGCGCATTTTGAGATGCTGAGCTCTGAGATTATCTGGCTGAATATCAATATCGACATTCTTCGCCCAAGTCTCAAAATAACATTGTGAATCATGGAAACTACTAAAAAGCTCATCACGGAAGCTACCGAGATTATCATGGAAACTACAGAAATTATCATGGAAACTACCAAAAATTTCATCATGGAAACTACAGAGGTTATCATGGAAACTACCAAAAATCTCATCATGAAAACTACCGAGAATCTCATCATGGAAACTACCAAAATCTCATCATGGAAACTACCAAAAATCTTATCATGAAAACTACTGAGAATCTCATCATGGAAACTACCAAAATCTCATCATGGAAACTACCAAAAATCTCATCATGAAAACTAGCGAGAATCTCATCATGGAAACTACCGAGAATCTCATCATGGAAACTACCAAAATCTCATCATGGAAACTACCAAAAATCTCATCATGAAAACTAGCGAGAATCTCATCATGGAAACTAGCGAGAATCTCATCATGGAAACTACCAAAATCTCATCATGGAAACTACCAAAAATCTTATCATGAAAACTACTGAGAATCTCATCATGGAAACTACCAAAATCTCATCATGGAAACTACCAAAAATCTCATCATGAAAACTAGCGAGAATCTCATCATGGAAACTACCGAGAATCTCATCATGGAAACTACCAAAATCTCATCATGGAAACTACCAAAAATCTCATCATGAAAACTAGCGAGAATCTCATCATGAAAACTACCGAGAATCTCATCATGGAAACTACCAAAATCTCATCATGGAAACTACCAAAAATCTTATCATGAAAACTACTGAGAATCTCATCATGGAAACTACCAAAATCTCATCATGGAAACTACCAAAAATCTCATCATGAAAACTAGCGAGAATCTCATCATGGAAACTACCGAGAATCTCATCATGGAAACTACCAAAATCTCATCATGGAAACTACCAAAAATCTCATCATGAAAACTAGCGAGAATCTCATCATGGAAACTAGCGAGAATCTCATCATGGAAACTACCAAAATCTCATCAAGGAAACTACCAAAATCTCATCATGGAAACTACCAAAATCTTATCATGAAAACTATTGAGAATCTCATCATGGAAACTACAGAGGTTATCATAGAAACTACCAAGAATCTCATCCTGGAAACTACCGAGAATCTCATGAAAACTATTAAGAATCTCATCATGGAAACTACTGAGAATACTATATTGAAACACTATAGAATTGCACAGAATCCTGAAGTCCTACCAAACAGCAAGTCGGGGCCCTACAAACCTGATCGTAGACTCGGCCGCGCTTCCACAGAAACTCGGCGCTCTGTCCGGTGTCCGGCGACTCGGCCAGCACGCGCAGCCGCCAGAACGGCTCCGGTTGAAACCGTTCGGCCTCTTTAAATCGTTCAACAACAAAGCCGAGAGTGGGGAACTGGCAGCTGCCGTAGGAGACCAGCTGGTCGGCCAGAACGGCCGGGAACACCTGCCTGAGCCGGAGCGTCTGGAACCGGGTGAATGCGGCCCCGATGCGCAGGTCCAGCTCCTGTCTGGCGTCCACCGCGTCGCTGACCCGCTCGTCCATGCGGGTCAGGGAGGCCAGGGCCCGCTGCACTGCAGGCCGGGTGATCTCTGAGAATTTGGCTCGGTATACGTCAAGTCTGTGGGAGACAGGCGTGGAATACTGTTCAAAATGTTTAAAAATTTTAAACCATGCATCTTCAAATCATTTGTTTGAACCGTAGGATTCTGATGCAGGATCTAGACTCAGATATCCCCCCAAATAACCACATCACAAACTATTTAGGATATTCCGAATCCTGCACAAGAATCCTGGTCCCATTTTGAATCCTGCACGAGAATCCAGATCCGCATTCTGAATCCCGCACGAGAATCCAGATCCCTATTCTGACTCCGACACAAGAATCCAGATCCGCATTCTGAATCCCGCACGAGAATCCAGATCCCTATTCTGAATCCCGCACAAGAATCCCGATCCGCATTCTGAATCCTGCACAAGAATCCCGATCCGCATTCTGAATCCCGCACGAGAATCCCGATCCCCATTCTGATCCTCCGCGAGAATCCCGATCCCTATTCAGAATCCCGCACGAGAATCCAGATCCCTATTCTGACTCCGACACAAGAATCCAGATCCGCATTCTGAATCCCGCACGAGAATCCAGATCCCTATTCTGAATCCCGCACAAGAATCCCGATCCGCATTCTGAATCCTGCACAAGAATCCCGATCCGCATTCTGAATCCCGCACGAGAATCCAGATCCCTATTCTGAATCCCGCACAAGAATCCCGATCCGCATTCTGAATCCTGCACAAGAATCCCGATCCGCATTCTGAATCCCGCACGAGAATCCCGATCCCCATTCTGATCCTCCGCGAGAATCCCGATCCCTATTCAGAATCCCGCACGAGAATCCAGATCCCTATTCTGACTCCGACACAAGAATCCAGATCCGCATTCTGAATCCCGCACGAGAATCCAGATCCCTATTCTGAATCCCGCACAAGAATCCCGATCCGCATTCTGAATCCTGCACAAGAATCCCGATCCGCATTCTGAATCCCGCACGAGAATCCCGATCCCCATTCTGATCCTCCGCGAGAATCCCGATCCCTATTCAGAATCCCACACAAGAATCCAGGTAAGAAGTTAGGTAGATAGATCGATCTGGGTGAGAATTTTAGCTCGTCATTTTTCTTCGCAGCTGGTCGGTCGCGCTCGGAGACTGTAGATCCGCATTCTGAATCCTGCACAAGAATCCATATCCCCATTCTGAATCCTGCACAAGAATCCATATCCCCATTCTGAATCCTGCACAAGAATCCATATCCCCATTCTGAATCCTGCACAAGAATCCATATCCCCATTCTGAATCCTGCACAAGAATCCATATCCCCATTCTGAATCCTGCACAAGAATCCATATCCCCATTCTGAATCCTGCACAAGAATCCATATCCCCATTCTGAATCCTGCACAAGAATCCATATCCCCATTCTGAATCCTGCACAAGAATCCATATCCCCATTCTGAATCCTGCACAAGAATCCATATCCCCATTCTGAATCCTGCACAAGAATCCATATCCCCATTCTGAATCCTGCACAAGAATCCATATCCCCATTCTGAATCCTGCACAAGAATCCATATCCCCATTCTGAATCCTGCACAAGAATCCATATCCCCATTCTGAATCCTGCACAAGAATCCATATCCCCATTCTGAATCCTGCACAAGAATCCATATCCCCATTCTGAATCCTGCACAAGAATCCATATCCCCATTCTGAATCCTGCACGAGAATCCTGATCCCCATTCTGAATCCTGCACGAGAATCCTGATCCCCATTCTGAATCCTGCACGAGAATCCTGATCCCCATTCTGAATCCTGCACGAGAATCCTGATCCCCATTCTGAATCCTGCACGAGAATCCTGATCCCCATTCTGAATCCTGCACGAGAATCCTGATCCCCATTCTGAATCCTGCACGAGAATCCATATCCCCATTCTGAATCCTGCACGAGAATCCATATCCCCATTCTGAATCCTGCACGAGAATCCATATCCCCATTCTGAATCCTGCACGAGAATCCATATCCCCATTCTGAATCCTGCACGAGAATCCATATCCCCATTCTGAATCCTGCACGAGAATCCTGATCCCCATTCTGAATCCTGCACGAGAATCCATATCCCCATTCTGAATCCCAAAGAATTGCCTGAACGACCATTACCTGGGATTCGAGGCCATGCAGACGTTGACAATCTCCATGCCGATATTTTCGCCCTCTCGATCGCAATCTGTCCAGATGACCAGCCGCTGAGCGGACTTGGCCAGCTGGGTCAGGGTGTCCCTGATTGGCTGGTAGTCCCGCTGTATCTGTTTAACAACGGGGGCATCAAACAGGGCCGACGGGTGGCAGCTGAGCCACTTTCTGTGCTGCTGAGTGAAGTCATAGTTCATTAAGTGGCCACTAACCGAGGTCATGGTCATCTGGCACTGCTGGCCAAGCAGGTTGCACTGGAATTCGTAGATTTTGTTATACCTCGACTGGCCATCTCGGCGGCGCATCTGACCGTTGGACATGATAGCGGCCAGGCTTTTGGCTGCATCGTTCTTTTCAGCAACATTTAGAACTCGCATTGCAGCTTTGACAGCGGCACTGGTTGATAATAATTGCCTGTGTAGAGACCTGACACACGGCTGGTAATGTGCAGGCAGTGGCAGAGATGCTAAACAATAGAAGCCAATTGTGAGCATAAATTATTTTTTTATCGGAGACTTGTGCTAGATTACAATATTTAGTTCCATTTTTATTTCTAATATTTTTAGAATTCAAAAAGAACAAAACAAAACTTTTTTGTCTTTTGAAAAATATACGCCCACAACTCCTACACTTTGTGTATGTATGAGCTAACTTAAGGTTTAACGCATTGAAAGTGGGGAAATTTCCTGGATTTGGTCAGTGGCGCAAAGGGGCAGAAACGTCAAGGCAGATGATAACAGCAACCAGAGGTGCGATGTACATGAGATCCTCCGAATGGCGATAAGAGTGGTGCTCCACCTAGCTCCCAACTAGGTGATATCAAACAGCGTCATCATTCCGGTAAAGACGCTGCAGCAGTTGATTGTTCACAGTCCCACTGGATGTTCCAGCTACAAGCATGAATCAGACTGGTGATGCAGGATGTGAAGTGGTGACGTGGCTTGCTCGACGTACAGCTGCGTCCCACCCGGCCATACTAGTTGTCAAGTAGGCATTGAAGCTTGGCGAATCACTGGGATTCGTCGACATGCATGTGCATTTCCCAGTGCTCAGGCTACCTGTAGCAGATCTGCGAAGAGCTGCAGAGTGCAGATGCTGCTCTGACGGTAAAAAACTGGATCTTCAGGTGAGCTTCAGTATCAGTAAGTTGCAAGGAATCTGGACTTTTGAAGAGATAATGGGTCAAAATGAGCAAGTTTTAATTAATTGCTTCCACAAGCAACTCCTTTTTCAAGTGCCAATGCTCCTGCAATTCAGCTATACTTGCTTGAATGTTAGCCATTTGGATGGACTGCAAACACTTTGGCAATGTGCAACTAATAATATGTCAATTCATTAGCACTAATAGTCATTAGCACTTGTTTCATGACAAATATCATTGATAATTAGAAAGCCACCCATAAGCTTAACCTATTCTATCTCATGAGAGTTGAAGTATAAGTTACTATCTGCTTATAGACTTGTAAAAAAATCACAATAGAATTTACCTATTATCTAGAAGTTTTTTGAAGAGATCCAGGAACAAAAAAATAATAAAAGTTCCATTAGTGCAATACTTTTTAGTTCCAACTACTATATTTCAAAGTACAAAGTACCTTTTTGGATTAGTAGGCCTATATATTCCATTTAGGTTAGGATATATTAGGCAAATTTATTTATATTCATGGGCCCTTTTATATAAACAAATATAAACATATACCAATCATTAACTATAATAAAAGTGATAGGCTCTAAAGATCATTTCAATTTTATATCTTAGGCATATTTAAACTATTTATAGAAAAAAAATAATAGATAAGAACCATAATAATAAACTAATTTTATATATCCAATACCTAAGATAATCTATTACAAGCCTATGGCTTTAAACAAAAAATCAAATATAGTCAAACTTCAAAGGTAATATACCTTAAGTCCAACCAAAAAAGGTGAATTTTGAATGACTAAAAATATCATAGATAAATGTCAAATGGGGAAAAGGAATAAAGACTAGGCCTAGCTAGCTAGGCTGAACCAAAAATAGACTATAACTATAAATTATTTTTTTTGGCTTCTCTAAATATATTATATATAATAAGCCTCATTTTTATGCTATTAGTTTCTAGGAAATGTCAAATGTGTAACTAAAAAATACTACTATTGTTATACTGTACAAATATTATAAATATTTTCTATAAGTGATAGATTCTGTATGTTTTAAATATTATCATTTGTTATAAACTGTATTGAAAAACTTTACTATCAAAGGGAGCCCACTAGGGGCCAAGAAAAATAAAAGTTTTAGTTTACCCAGTTCCGTCTTCTCACTCTAAGCTTGAACTCCTTCAACTATAGAAATGAAATCAGTCAATCTCAAGAGTTGTTCTAGTGTTACTCATTTATAAGTAGTAGATAATGACTTAGGAATAACCCCAAGATTGGGAGAGTTCAAACCGTTCTCAGAAGAACAAGATATCCAGATTCAGAATCTGAGAATTCACCTTTAAAAGGTAAAAATCCTACCACAGGGTAGAGGAATCAAAACTCAGTCTAAAAACCCACCTCAGGGCCAAATACCCAGCAAGAAAGCTGTGACCCTCTGATCCCAATAATTCCTAGACTACTGAGAGAAACCCTCCTAGAAGAGAGAACTGGGGATATATAAAATTAGAAATATATTGCCATTAGACCACTGAGGCTAAAAGTACATATGCTACCAGTAAATATACAAGTAATATACAGGAAATAACCAATAAAATCAAATAGTAAGAAATAGGCCTAACCCTAATACAAATTTAGTAACAAAATAGGAGGACAGAAGTAACCCCTATTACAACTTGGTAGCAGTTTGTAAAGATTATATTAGGGACAGAAGTAGGCCCTAACCCCTATGACAACTTTGGTGGCTAACTTGTAGGATTTCATATCGTATAGGAACACTGCTAGCACAACTTTAGTAGCATTAGTAGAATAGCTAAGAGGGAAGCAAACCCCAGCACAACTTTGGTGGCATTTGAAAGGATAGAAAAATAGCCCTATTATATATATTATCATTATCAAGAACTTTTGGTAACTAAGAGCAATGTTAAAATGTAATGAAAGTTAGCCTACTTTTATAATTAATACATATTTAGTCATTTTTAAAAAATATAGGCCTTATTATTATATGAATCTTGGTCTTTGATTAGCCAATTTTAATTAATAAACTATGTGAAAGCATCCCAATTAGGTTTTTTAAAAAATAGGATATCTTAAACTTGTATTTTTAGGCCTATATATAAAAATACTTGGCTATTTAATCTTGATCAATATCACCAATATGCTCATCTATCATGCCAAATTAGATATGTAGGTGAGTAGCCTCTAGAGAAATGTTCAACATAGAAGTGAATAGCTACATGCAACAGATCTAGAATTATAGATTCAGAAGCTAGAAGATCAAAAGAGATCTAGAATTTTTTTGAGGGGCAACTTTTAACTTACTTAAAATACTAAGGCTAGAAGGCCCTTTCCCTAACTCGGAATCCTGGATCTGCGACTGCCACTGGAATTAAATAACGAAGTATTGAGCTTATAATTAAAAACCAGCCTATATCTAGGGTTAAACTAAATATCGCTAATATTGTTATTGCTAGGGGGCCTACGCCTATGCTATGCTATATAAATATATTAAATATCGCTATCGCTAAATATCTGGGTTTAAACTAAATATAGGTATGATTGGCACTCAGATACCTATAAATTTCAAGATTTAGCTGGGTAGAATACTTAGATTATTGAAGACTCTGTCACTGATGATAAAGCAGAGCGCAGGCGCATCGGCATTGGTGCATCAAGCATGAGCCGTTCTTAATTAATTGTTCTTAGAAAATAGTTCTTAGAAAATTCGTATTTAAAATGTAGAGTAGAAATGAGAAACGGTCAAACCGGCGACAGGATGATCCGTCGACTGTCAAAGCGGCGACTGTCAATCCGGCGACAAAGTGTACTTATATATCGGTGAAGCTACACGCACTGCGTATTCGATATTATCGGTCAGCTATTTTGTATCCCATTTTGCATGCAAATATATATATAATAATAATAATAATATATATGTATATATATATAGTATATATATATATATATATATATATATATATGTTAGGAAATAATATATAATATAATATAATAATAAATATTATTTATTATTCTATTATTATATATATTAGGACGCAGAGGGGAGGCCCCTTGCGCACATGCGCTCGCAGAACAGGCGGGAGGGGCAGGCAGCAGCAGCCTGAGGGGTGAGCTCAAGCGCCTGCAAGTCAGCGATGAGGCAGTCCGCCAGAGTGGCAGTGCGGGCCTGGCCGCGGCGCAATTGCACGGTCGGCCAGTGCAGCATGGCCAGGGCCAGAGGGACGGGCGCAACGCGACCCAGGGTCCGTAGGCAGTGGCCCAGCAGCATCTGACGGCGCCGGCGCAGGGTAGCGCTCAGGGGCGGAGTTCGAGCGCGGGCCATCAGAGCGTTGGTCGGCAGGCGATCCGGGTTGTGCACGCCCAGTGCGTAGCGCAGCAGCGATCGGTAAAGCGCGTCCAAGGCTCGCTCTCGCGTTTTGGTCAGCGGCACAGCCTCCATGCCGTAAATCAGGATCGGCTCGATGGCCGCGCGGAACAGGCGCACCTTCAGGTCGTCTCTGGCAGCTGAATTAAAAACGTTCCTGGTTCCTCCTGTCGGAGACAATCGCATCGGGGCTCATCACCAGGGCGCCGAGGAACCGGAAGTCCTCGCACACCGCGATGCGGTCTCCATTGGGCAGCGTTAGAGTTGGGGCGGTATTCGTGCACACGTGCAGCGCCTCCGTCTTGCGAGCGTTCACCAGCAGCCCAACACGGGCACCCTCGTCGCAGAGCCTTGTGAGAGCGCGCTGGGCAGCAGCTGGATCGCGGCAGAGCAGCGGGATGTCGTTAGCATACGCCAAGCGAAACAGCAGGGTGTCTGGAGCTTCGGCGTGAGACCAGCAAGTAGCTGTCATCCTCGCGGAGGGACCGACGAAGCACGTAGTCCACAACCACGAGGAAGAGCAGAGGAGCCAGCGTGTCGCCCTGAAGGACGCCTGAGCTGGTGCCGAACTTTTCTGTGGGGCCGTCGCTCGACATGAAAAAAGCCCTGGAGTCGCGGTAGATGTCCATCACCGCGCTCACCAGCGCAGCAGGTACCATAGTGAGATAAAAGCCAAGAGATCGCAGGCCTGGACACCGAGTCAGACGCCTTGCGAAAGTCGACAAAGATGATTGACACGGAGCGCTGGCGGGTCTTGGAGGCCTCAATGACAGAGCGGATGGTGGCAACCTGCTCGGTGGTGGACCTGCCCGGGCGGAAGCCGCTTTGGAGGCTCAGCAGCAGCGGGTTGAGGCCGGGCAGGAGGCGGTTGTGCAGAATCACTCCGGCCGGCCAGATGCTTCGGCCAGAGCATCGGCCAGGTGCCAATGGAGCCGCCATCAGTCCTGATAGCGCGGCGCAACCAAGCTGGTGACTCACAGGGGACGACGGAGTCAGGAAGCCTCTCAGCGCCGCCGGCAGCCCTTTAATGCGTGGCGCAAAGAGCTCCGCGACAATGCTCGTCGGACCCACCAGGACTCGCGGTCTGCCAACCGGAGCCTCAAGGGCCATCGCTTCCACCCAACTCGGCCCCCCGCAATGCGCGCACAAGCAGAGCCAAGGAGACAAGTCAGCCGCATCTTCAAAACCAGATTCGGGTCGCCACCTTCAATGCCCGCACTCTCAGTCAGACATGGAAACTGCAGGAGCTGACAAGGCTGGCGGCCGACCTCAACATCTCCATCCTGGCAGTTCAAGAACATCGGCGGCAGAACCCTGACGAGACTATGGATCTGGGTTTAAGCTGGCAATTCAAGGCTGCCCCAGCCACTCCACAGGGAACTGGAGGTATCGGCTTAGGCCCAGCCGATGCTGTCGCTCGCCGCATCCAGAGCGCTGCTGGACATCAGGTTTCCATCCGAGCGCCTGGAACACGCCTCCTTTGCCGGAAAAGACAGGCGACTTCACATCATCTGCGTCTATGCTCCAACGGCCCCCCCCCCCGGACCAGCAAAGATCCATCTGAGACAGAAGCATTTTACGACACTCTGGGCTGCATGCTTGATTCCATCCCTGCTCGTGACTCTGTCATTGTTGCTGGTGCACTTCAACTCGCCATTGCCAGTGGCATCCCCAATGCCAACTCACCTTTTCTATCCAGTTTTATCGAGGTCAGAGATCTGATGCCTGTCAATGGCACCATGCGACAGCGCTTCAGCAAGCTTTCAACTCTCTCTGGCCCCAACGGGCGAACGACTCGGTTGGACTGGATTCTCTGCCCAACTGCTCTGAGGTCCAGGGTGCGCAGAGTCCTCAACATCCGCCCGGACTGCGTCCAATCTGATCACCGCTTGGTGGCATGCGACTTTGATCTGCACTGACAAAAGCTCGGGCCTGCGCCACCTCACCCGCTCTGGGCCGACCTGAGAAACCCGGACATGCGGCAGGTCTTCCTACGCAAGCTGCTTGCCGCCACTCCTGCTCCAGCCGAGTCCTTCGAATCTTTCCATCACGCCGTCGAGGCTGCTGCATCGCTGCTGGCGATGACAGGCAAATCATCCAAAGGCCCTGTGGGACCTCGATCTCATCATCTCCCAGGCAAGGCGGCATGTGCAGAGCACTGCTGCACTCCACGGTCATGACAGCGACCAGGCCAGTGCTGCCAGGGACGAGCTGCAGCGCATCTACGCCCAGCGGACTGAAACCTTCATCGAAGAGGCTGTGAGCGAAATCCAACTCGCCACTGACAACTGCCGCCATAGTGCTGCCTGGAGGGCCATTAACCAGCTGATTGGCACGAAGCCCAGGCCCAACACCATTGTCGGCGCTGATTCCACCGAGCACCGCAATATGGGTGGATGCTGGGTGCTGGCCACCCATTACCGCGAGGTGCTCAACGCGCCCGCTCCAACTGCGCCTCTTCTGCCAATCCCAGACTTCGCTCCAGCCCAGCCAGGCGCCTTCAACACCGGCACATGCAATTATACACTCATTCATCAGCAGAGACAATCTGGTCCGGCAGGTCGTACAGCGTCGGAGGCAGCGCGGTACGTGTACGTACCAACGCTTGCAGAAGCTGTGCTTCCGACTGTAGGCGGAGTCGCGTGCAGCAAGCTCAACGAGCCTTGCAACTGGTCCGAGATTGACTGTGATCGCGGTCTGTTTGTAATGACGAAATGTTTTGAGTCTCCTTTTAATTTTTCTGCTGCGCTCTGTGCTTTTTACCGCGCTACAGTGGATTTCAAGTATTAAATTCTATATCGGGGGTCGATTCTTCCAATTTTTGGCATGTGCATTATTAATTGTTGCATGTGATAAAAAGACACATTTACACAATTTCAATTTTCTGGATCGCTCCATTGATTATTGTTACATGCATAGATTGATTGACTACCGCACATGCATAAAAATTAGGTACAGTCAACAAATGCCTCGGGGCACGCATTAAAACAGCTTCGAAAAAAATTCGAACAAACAATTAAAACTTTCACATCTTCGCTTACTGTGTTGCCTGCCGCCTCTATCAGCCAAGGATCAACAAATTAGGACAATTAAATATCTGTCGCCGGATCGTCTTGTCGCCAGTTTGGCCGGTAACCGTAGAATAATGCATTTTTTTATTTCAAAAGTTATTTCATAATAGCTACTTGAAATAGGATGAAAATGCTTCAATTTTATCTCAAAACTTCAACCAATATTTATTTAAGCAGTTTTATTTAGACAATAACTCATAATGAAACTCAAACTCTAGAACTTAATTTGGTATTGCGCTAAATAAAAGATAAATAGATAAGAATTATTCAGTATGTGTAAAGAAAAAGTTAGAAAAGGTCGTTATGCATCATAAAAGAATAAGTGTGCTCTACAGGTGCTCGTAAATTTACCTGTCGATAAATCGCAACGAATACCGATATATAACCTCTGGTCCAAAATAATCCGCTTATTGTAGCGCTATAATGAGTTTCGTAGCTAAACATGTACAGTATGCAGAGATCTCTAAACCTTAAACGTTAAAATGTGCTTTTTGTCTACTGTAAGTAAAGCAAGAGAGTATTTACGAAGTACCACATCTACATATGCCTGTCTTATGTATTGCTCCATTGATTTTTTAAAAATCGCTTTCCTAATTCCCACCTATAGTACGAGGTTTCCCGTACTTCTACGTAAGTCATCCTTGCTGCTATTTTCTCGGTTCGCTGATAATGCATCACCGCTTTGAAAATCCGATTTAGCTTCCGTTATTAGGCAGAATCTCCAAGGCGTGAACTCATTGTCTTTTTGTTTTTCGATGCATGCACATGTACACCGCCTATCTAGGCCAAGAGCATTCCGCAAGTTCCTGAAAGCCATCTGGACAAAATGGTACGTGTGCATTCGGTAGGCCGTGCAGAGGTGATGCAGGTTTTCCGATGCCACGGACAGACGCTGGGACAGCAGCGCGATAAGGAAGTTGAAGCAGAAAAGAACAATGAGCGCGTGAGTCAACAGGAACACAGCGCCCAGTGTTCTGATCGAATCTCGTGACAAACCTCCGTTATTTAGCAGCAGATAGAAAGTAAGAAGAGTGTAGGAAATCTCCGCTGACATCTCGGGATGAAACACTGGGTCGCATGGCACAACAAGCGATATTAACCAGCAAAACAGCGACATCACGACCAAAATGATTGCAACAAAAAACGCAAAGATCCCCATGACATCCCAAAGCAGAACCATTTTCTCGATGACCAGCATCCAATCGTAAACCAAGGTTAGTGCCGTTAGGGAGTAGATGATACTTGTAGCATAGTCCAAAGCTACAAGCTGATGCGGTCGGGTTTCGTTCAGCGGGATCATCGAAGTTGGCTCAGTTCTAGTTCTCACTGAAAAGTACGCCATAATGATGGAGAGAAGCAAAATGCCGATTCTTATAGGAATCTGGCTCCTGGTGAACACAAATTCCAGCAGTGTTTCAGTGTACGACTTTTGAACGGTAAGAGATTTGGCCAGAGCTACGCTTGAAACAAGAATCACGCAGCACTCCAAATTGAATGCAACGAGAGAGACGTTCATCACAGCTTGAACAAGCGCGTGCTCACAAATAGATTGCCACAATAAATGAATTCCAAACAGGGGACACGAGCTGGAGTTCCCGCTGATTTTGAAGCGCGTCACAGTCACTCTGGTGTAGATGCTGGCTGGAGCAAACAGCAAAATGATAATCTTGTAGATGGTGAGCACGATTGCACTGGTGAGCATCGGGCGTCTAATGCGACTAGAAATTCTGCGTGTGCTTTCGGCAATAATGCGATGCTCCAGAAATCTTTTCAGAGGATGCGACAATTCCTTCATTGCCATGAAGGCCAGCATGTTCAGGGGGCTCTTGTTGTATCGCTCCCCGGTATCGAAGTCGTACTCGCTCAGATCCACTCGCTGCACCTTGACGCCCGCTACGAGACTGACCTCGCCGCAGTACTTGCCCGACTCGAGAATGCACTCAGCCAGTGAGAACAGCTGCAGACTGACTGCCAGCTCGAGAGCATTGTGGCCGAACGCCTCCTTCTCTGCGCACACGCGGAAGAAGCGAGGCCGCGCGGCCGACACTTGGCGCACGAATCTCACCGCCCGGTCCTCGAATGCCGCATCGCCGCCGCCGCCGCCGCCTCCTCTCAGAGTGAACAGCTTCACAATGAGACAGTGCAGCGGCACGACTGACCCTCCGACTGCCCGATGAAGAGCGTCGGCGTCGGCGTCGGCGTCAGCGACAAACTCCGCTGCGGCCTCCAACTCGTCGATGAGGAGAGTGACACAGTTGAGAGCGAGTGTGCACGCGGCCACTTCCAGCAGGGTTGAGTGAGCGATGAGGAACGACGTGAAGTCGGACCTGCCGCACTTGATGCAGTCAGCAGTGCCGGCGTCATCACCCAGCTGCTCGATACCAAGCTGCAGAATCTGCTGCAGAGAGAGGGGCTTGGCCAGCTCGAGCTGGACGATCAGCGACTCCGCGTCGTCCTCGTGCAGAATGCGCTTCAGCTCCGGCATCTCTAACATTGTCGGCGGCTTACAAAAATGGTCCACCTGTGATGGTTGTTCAAAGCAGAGCTTTCGAATCAACCGATCTACGGTGCAGAACAGCTATTAAGAGCAAGCATATTGAGCATCTTCTCGAATGTACTTACCATCAGATTTATTAAATGCCAGGTTACTACGAGCTAATGTTCTGTGACGTCTCTACCCTCTAGAAAGTAGCAGCCTCTTGCATTGGTTCTTCGACGAATCAGAAAATCAAGAATTTCCAAGCCTTCTTTTTAACTGTATGGTGCGTTTGCTGTATTGATCGAACTGTGTTTGTTCTCAGTCCAATGTAAAATGCTTCGAGATGTTTTATTTTACCTCCGTAGTCATGGAAACCGAGTACTGTTCCCCGTTCAATCCAGCCCTGACGATGGGAGACGCGTCGATAGTGAAGCAGTCTGGTTTGCACAGTGCAAACACTCTACCAGCCCGCCTGCCGACATGGACTCTATCGGCAAGTAAGTGTTCTGCATGCAATTGAAAACTGAGACAACTCGCGAAAGAATCGCAATTCTACTGTCAGAGACTCTTCTGTAAGTGATTTATGACTGATAAGTAGCTATATGGCTTATTAGGGATATTGAATGCTGAGTAAACTTGTTCCGATTTCGAATCCACAGTTACGTTTTAGAGGAATATGAATATGATGGTTATATTAAATCAGTCGTGCATTTATTAATTTCGTCATAGACGCCTTGTATATAGAAATCGTGTATCTACTTTCAGTAGTGTAGCTTGGAACCCTTACAACACAACTATTACGCTAAAATGGATAGGTGCTCTGGCAGGAAGGACCTGACATTCCGATGCCCGAAGTTGTACATGTACGATACTTTAACTGTAAAGTATGCTTAACCTACTAAGACTATTTAACTCGTCTCACAGAAACGACATGAATGCAAAAGTGCAACAAGAAGTTAAGCATGGCTAACAATTGTCCGAAAGTTCATCACATTATTGATGGTATAGATGTAGATAGTCACTCCCATGTCTACCTCTTCTTGGATGGACGAGGTTCGTCAGTTGAACCACAGGCAGCAGTGCCCTCGATGGCTTGACGCGTTGTACTTGCTCCCATCGTGTTTGCGCACCTCGACGAAGAATCGCCTCAGAAGATTGTTCCAATCGCCTCGACTCCATTCTTTGATCGGTTTGGAGACAAGAAGTCCTTTCGTTTCTCCTCGAAAAACTGCGTTCTGGCGCGCATTTCGCCACTCGTTGAACACATTAAGGGCCAATGGTTCTTTGCGACGCGTGTTGTCTGGAATAGCGGAGGCCCAGTTCCGCTTTTAATTCTGCATCATCTAGCCTACGAACCGCGCTGAGGATGCAGATGATTCAGTAGTAGATACCTTCATATGCCGCTGTTGTTGTTCCATTAGATGTAGCTGCCGAAGCCGCTGTTGTTGTTAATGTAGATGCCACGGTTGTTGCTCCAATTGCTGGTCTGATATAACTCGTCCAACCAGTCCAACGATTTCGGTTGATTAAATAGATTATGACACTGGGTGAACATTTGCTTACTTCCTTTCCTAGCGCATCGTATCTTATTAGGTAATAGAATGTAAACGATCGTCTCATGTGAAGTAGAAGGACCCCACACTCGATTTTCTTAGAAATGAGCTGGAGGCCGGTGTATCTGTCGTATCGCCAGCGCATTTAGTATGCTCTATAGAGAACACATAGCGCTGAATGGGGTTACGCCATAGACAAATTCGGTCGAGATTCGATCGCGAAATGCATTAGCGGTATACGACTAATGTACACGCTCCTTACCCTCCCCGGCTCATTTCTAAGAAAAATCGATGTTCTTCAAAAAAAATTAGATACTTCGTATAAAAAAATTAGAATCATCATATCAGCTTGCCGCCACGATGCGCGACTCAGTTTTGCCTAGCCGCGAAATAATTTGTTTAATTTTTTCCCAGATTTTTCAATCATGCATACCTGGTACTTTCTCAGCTGAATAATTAACAAATAAATAAGTGTCCAAGTCGGGAATTAAACTGAAAGCTAGCTGACGAATTGCTCAATCATGCACTTTTTATTGATCGCTTCTAGAAGATAAGCATACGTTTGCACCGAATAGACCATATCAAAGTCTGGTTAAACATGAAGTGAAAAATGTTTTCAGGAAAAATCAACATAAAGGACTTTCATCGCGCGTGTAACATTAAATCTTGTTGACAGATTGGACGCAATTGAGAAACTGCTAAATCTTAGCTGGAACAGTTGCTCAAGCTTAAAAATATGATTTCCTGGATTAAGACCAAGTATTCATCGAGTTTATAAATAAGTTTTCTCAAACTCAGCATAGAAACGAGAGTTTCCAGAGTATAGCCTAAGACACATTTTCTGGAACTATTACCACGAACAATTTCTGTGTTTATCTAACAATCTGAATCCTTAATGAGTCAGAGAAAATTCTCCAACTAAATATTCTCATACGGACAGATATGCTGTATTCAGTAGTCATCACGACAAAAACTAAGCACTCAGAAATAAAGCTTTCAGGTTACGAAAGTAATGAAAAACCTGATTAACTTTCCTCATAGGCGAATTAAATACCTGTAGCTATACTTCCTTTAAGAAGTCTTCGACTCGCACTAGGATGTCAAACACTACAAATCCCCATAGCTCACACTAATAGGATGTCAAACACTACAAATCCCCATAGCTCACACTAATAGGATGTCAAACACTACAAATCCCCACAGCTTGCACTAATAGGATGTCAAACACTACAAATCCCCATAGCTCACACTAATAGGATGTCAAACACTACAAATCCCCATAGCTCACACTAATAGGATGTCAAACACTACAAATCCCCACAGCTTGCACTAATAGGATGTCAAACACTACAAATCCCCATAGCTCACACTAATAGGATGTCAAACACTACAAATCCCCATAGCTCACACTAATAGGATGTCAAACACTACAAATCCCCACGGCTCACACCAGGATGTCAGAAACTTCAAAGCCCCCAATACAAAGCCAACTCAGAATGGCGGCCGACCCAGCGAGGACTCCAGGTGGTCCAGCTCTCTCTTAATCTGGCAGGCAACCAGAGCGCCGCAGCAAACTGAGCAGCAGCAATCGTTGATCACCGAGCCTCGAATGTTGTACCTGGCTCGCAGTTTAGTGCGGTAGACTAGCACAGTCAGAGCAGAACCGGACGGGTCAACGCAGCTCAGACAGACCGGCGTGCAGCAGTGCTCACCCATGCGAGGCGACAGGCTGAAGCAGAGGTAGCAGGGCCCGCAGCACCACACGCACAGGCAAGAGGAGACGTCCTCGCAACAACCGCACAGGCCGCTGTTCCAGTCCTTCTCTTGGGCGCTGCTGGCTGTTCCAGTGGTTGTGTACATCGGCTGCGTGACCACCACTGGCTGACCGATGGTTGCGGGCTGGTGCATCACGGGATTCGTGTACTGGCCGTAGGCCGGCTGCTCCTGTTAGGTGTCAGTTGAGAACAATTTTGTCTCTTACAATCAGGTAACGTTGACTATTTTAACCTTGAGGCTTTCATTAGCGCTTTCCGACTTTGGTCGGAAAGGGGTAAGTTAATTAATTAGAGTGACGGACAGTGTATTGTAATATTATGCAAATGCAAATCAGTATAGAACACAGAAGCATACTAGAGAATGCAAACGACATTGATCACCATAGTTACCGTGTTGTAGTTCGTGTAGCTCATGGTTTCGCGGAAGATTCAGAATTAACTCTAACGCTCCAGATTAGTTGAGAATCTGATCCTTAATATATACTGCCAGAGATAGGCTGTTGAGCATGGCTTAGCTATTCAATATACTGCCCGACCTATAGTTTGGGTTGAGCAGTTGGACCTACGATCTCTCAGGTTGCCAGAGCTGTGAGCTCACTGTCCTGTAGCCCGTATAGTCGTATCTCCGCTACAGTCACTCCGCTAATCTGCGGGATTCCCGTCCCGCTCTGCTCAACAGTCAACTCCCCAATCAGCTGTATCCTCTCCGCTGTAGAGCCTGCAGATCCCACAAACAACCGCCTCCCCGCTGCCCTCCCCAATCTCTTCTCTACGCTTCTCGTCATCTTGGCACCGCCTTTTTACCTGGATGAGTCGAGGTGAAGACGAGTTAGATTGAGCAGAGAGATAGAGTTGTGAGTACTCTCTGTCTCTCTCTTTCTATCCCTCTTTATCTCTTTACTTCTCTCAGTAAGAATTTACGAACTAATTATTGATTTTCTATAGAGTAAAGAGTACAGTTTTGCCCAAGCCGTTCTCAACTGGTCAAGATAATTGTAAAGCTTTGATTATTTATTACACTTTTTGCAATCTTAGAATCCCACCTAGGCTTTCATATCCTTCTCTTCTACTTTTATCAGTAGGCTAGTTCTGAGTTTTTCCTCTTTACCTTGTATTTATTCTGGGACTTATTTGTTCATTTTCTATGACATCTTGTACTTGTTCTTAGGGATCAATTTTTGCTAGTTTTGTGCTAAGAAGTTACCATCTCGTAGGCAGTTTTTATGATTTAAAAGTGCATTTTTATGATTTATCAATCTGATCAGTTGAGTCAAAGGCCTTCTTGACCTGTTCTATCGGGTGCACTTTATTTTTTACCTTTTGCTCAGTTGCAAACTGGTATTCGCACTTTTAATTACTTGCTTTTATGTGCTGGTGTTCTCGCCGATGATCTCGCTCTGCTGTCCTCAACCGTCGAGGGCGCCCAACGTCAGCTGGACCGTCTGGTTGGCGTTGCTGCGAGCGTCGGCCTGGTGATCAACACGCAAAAGACCGTCGTGCTCACCATGCCCACCAACATCCAAGCCGACATCTACTGCCGAGGCGCTGATGGGCAGGCAACGCTGCTGCCGCGCGTTCAGCAGTTCGTGTACCTCGGCGGCCTGGTACCTGACGCCTTCGACGACCTGAGGCGTCGCCGTGGACTCGCTTGGGCGGCCTTCAACTCCATGAGGACCGTCCTGCACTCTGCGGCCCTGCCAGACCGCCAGCGCTCGGCGTTGTTCCAGGCGATGATCGAGACCGTCCTGCTCTACAACGCTGAAACATGGACGCTGACGGAGACGCTCGAGCGACAGGTCGACGCAGCGCACGCCGGCCTGCTGCGCGCTGCCTTCAAGATCGGCGGCGGTGAGCATGTCACCAACGTGGCGCTGTACGCCCGAGCTCGCCTGTCCCGCCCCAGCGATCTGCTCCGCCGTCGGCGGCTCCAGCTGGCAGGCCACCTCATCCGCGCTGAGGCGTACTGCCCCGAGCCGGCGCAGGAGACGCTGCTGCTTGCGCTCCCGGCGCCCTTCCGGCGGGGGCAGGCGCGCACTCGGCGGTATCCGGACTGCCTGCTGGCCGATGCTGGCGCCCCCGACCAGGCCGGTGGACCGGCCTTTCTCCGCTCCCGTGCTCTGAGGCGCGACCTGTGACGCCCAACATCGACCCTGGGGCGTAACTTGTTGTTGTTGTTGTTGTTGTTGTTTTATGTGCTGAATTCGAGGCAGAAGTTTAATAGTGAACAATTATTGAAAAGAAAGTCGCAGTGGATTTAAAGCAGTGCAGTTCCGAGTCAATTAACCTGTCATCCAAGCCAACCGCCAGACATGTACTTTAGTGCAGTCCTCGCTATTGCCTAGAGGAAGAGACTGCCGACGAGTTGACACATTTCAGGCCAAAAGGGAGCAAGCACATGTACCTGTGTATTATCTGGGAATACACTCCACTCTCGAAAAAGTCCTCTCTATCCCCTGCACAGTCAATGCGATGCGGTCCCAGCAGTGTCCTTTAAATCGGCTATGACTTCGAGGTTGACAGCAATGAGACACTTGTTAGCATGTTGGTTCAGAGTCCTTTCTAGTCGCAAATCTGATTTTGATGGAGTTGTTATGGCGAGAACTTCATTATTAGTGTTGAATAATTTGACATTCTCAGGAATGTGCGAATGAAGCAGCAGGAGAGAAAGCGCCTCAACTGCAAGGCCAAAGTCAACAGTCCTTGTTTGTTCAGGTACTAGTACTAAGCAAGAAAATCGTGGATTGGAAGCCTTAGTCAAATAGCCTTCACTTCTTACCTGCAGTCACTCAGTTGACTGACTAAACTATGCGCAAAAGTCAGAATTCCAAATTTAACTCAAGTGAAGTACGTAAAATGTTCGTTAAAGAAGATTCTGCCTACTGATAGTAGCTTGAGTGGAATTAGCCTCTATTGGTTGTTTGTTAGTCTTGAAGTGAATTATTGCGCCTCTACTGAATATTGTGGGCCCCAGGGTTAGCACGACCTATTTCCGAACTGGTCGGTGGTCGAGGCCTCCTGCGCTAGCTATACAAAGCTGAGACAAGGAATCTGACGCCGCGCACGTTCCCCTGCTTTCAAGCAAGCCTTCAAGATCGTCGACAAGCGAGAAACTGACGGAACACTCCCAGCGTCCAAGCGACATATTATCCGCACCGAGCTTACTACAGAAAATGTTATAATATGTAGTAGTAGTAGTAGTTAGTAGTAGTAGTAGTAGTAGTAGTAGTAGTAGTAGTAGTAGTAGTAGTAGTAGTAGTAGTAGAAGTAGTAGTAGTAGTAGTAGTAGTAGTAGTAGTAGTAGAAGTAGTATTAGTAGTAGTAGTAGTAGTATTAGTAGTAGTAGTAGTAGTAGTAATAGTAGTAGTAGTAGTAGTAGTAGTAGTAGTAGTAGTAGTAGTAGTAGTAGTAATAGTAGTAGTAGTAGTAGTAGTAGTAGTAGTAGTAGTAGAAGTAGTAGCAGTAGTAGTAGTAGTAGAAGAAGAAGTAGTAGTAGTAGTGGAACTAGTAGTAGTGTGTTGTAGGCATACGCTGCGCCCTCTTGGGAGTAATTTAGAAGACGGGTTGCAACTGTGTAACTGATAACTAGAAATTAGCAAATCAATTAATTCTGTTGTGGCTTTATTTAGAAATAATTGAAATAGCAGCGAGCATCGATGCAGCAATTGCTTTACATGAAGCAGATAGTAGAATCCAATAAATAATAAAACTAAGAAGCTTCTTAAATGAAGCGGCCAAACACAAAAAATCAAAATATGGATGCTGGATTGTAGTACTGGAAGCATAGCAGTTAGCTATTCATGTCAACCAAGTATTAATTTAACACCTATTCAATTTTTCTAAGAAAATATCTTAGCAACAATAAGTTTCCTAGAAAAAAGTTAAAACATGGATAATTATAACAAAATAACTTCAAAGTCCAGCTTTCGGCTGAAACGGAACTAATAAACAACGTGTTTTTATATGGCTAGAAATGAAAGACGAAAATTTGAAACGAAAATATAATCCGAACAGCAACAATCCAAATAAAAAGATGTCATCTTCTACTACGGCCTGAGCAGCTTTGTTTGAGCACGATGGGTTTTGCTAAGTTTCGATTCCAAATGGCTTTTTAGCTTTTTAGTGTTTCTAGGCCTGAGGTGTCAGCGGTTTGCTTCCAGACGGAGGCAGTCCGTTCAACCTGGCGTAGTTGTACAGCCAGGCTCTGTGCTGAGCGAGCTTGCTCTCTGTGGATTGCTGCTGCTGCTGCTGCGGCGGACAATCCGATTTCTCTCCAACTTTCCTCCAGTCGATGCGGTGCCGCCTCGGATTTGGCGGATTCGCCGAAGCAGGCTGCGCCTGTGCTGCGGGCCTTTGCTGCCTGGCAGCAGAGGACTGTCGGTCCTGCTTAGCCTTCGGCTGCTGCTCGCTGGAGATGGAGATATGGTTGAGTAGTGTTGGGAAAATTTTGTCCAACTCGACTGTTTCCAGTGTTGTTTTCTATGAATTCAAGGCTACTATGAGTACATTTTAGAAGTTTTTCCGCTCTCAAGGTTGATTTTTTAACATGGCTCGCAAAAAATACGCGTCTTTTGCGCCCTCCGTACGGATTATCAGCCCTCCTGTGCCCTCTGTACAGACCATCAGCCCTCTTGTGCCCTCCGTACAGACCATCAACCCTCCTGTGCCCTCCGTACAGACCATCAGCCCTCTTGTGCCCTCCGTACAGACCATCAGCCCTCCTGTGCCCTCCGTACAGACCACCAACCCTTCCGTGCCCTCCGTACAGACCACCAACCCTTCTGTGCCCTCTGTACAGATTATCAACCCTCCCGTGCCCTCCGTACAGACCACCAACCCTCCCGTGCACTTCTTACAGACCATCGACCCTTCCGTGCCATTCCTACAGACCATCGACCCTTCCGTGCCATTCCTACAGACCACCAACCCTCCCGTGCCCTCCGTACAGACCACCAACCCTCCCGTGCCCTCCGTACAGACCACCAACCCTTCCGTGCACTCCTTACAGACCATCGACCCTTCCGTGCCATTCCTACAGACCATCGACCCTTCCGTGCCATTCCTACAGACCATCGACCCTTCCGTGCCATTCCTACAGACCACCAACCCTTCCGTGCTCTTCGTACAGACTATCAACCTTCCAACCGTTGGTCAATCGCCATTCCGTGTCAATCGCCCGGACATTCAAGCCTCAAACCATACTGCAACATTTTCAAGCCCGCTTGTTCCTCCTGGCTGGAATGACCCAAACCTGCTTAATGCATACTAGTCATTGTGGACCCGACGAGTAAACAAGAGACCAAAAGATCTACGAGCATAGAAGCCCACTGAGAGTCTACTTGGCTACGCTCACTCACAGAATGCGTGCCCATCTTTGAATTACTGAACCACTGTGTGCTTGGCTTCAATTCACCCCTAGCACTGGCCGGCCATCGCCCCCGCGCTTTCCACTCGCTCCATTCTCCTGCCTATTCTGTGAATTTGAGCTACGTAAAAAAGAAAGAAGATGGGGGGCTGGCTTTGTTTTGAGAAAGATGGGTGCGGCACAACACCCACCCCCTGTGCTTTGGAAAAGGAGGCAGGAGCGGAAGAAGCCGGGGCTGGCTAGCAATTAGTAGCTACAGCTACGAGCTATTATAGAACCATATGGCTCTGCCAAGAGCGAAAGAATGAAAGAGAAAGAGAGAGAGAGCAGTCTTAGAAACCCGGGAGTTGGTCGGCGATGTGGTTGATTCTGGATTTCCCGCCGTCCTGTCCCTCAGAATTCTAGCGCAACATTGCCCTTTTCCTTGATTTTAATTTTGATGAGTGTATGAAAGTCGCAAATCAAGCTGAATTTCAATTAAATAAGTGGTAACATGCTGCACAATAGATAAACGGTTAAAATCATGGATGATAGTATGGTTAGGTGTTCAGAACAGGTAATCTCACCTTGACTCTGAGCAGGTTGTCTCCTCGTTCTCCAAACGAGCAGCCAGACTCGGCAAACTGTTGCAGCGCAGCTTCATCAGTTCTGCCGCCAGGGCGGCGGACGCCTCTTGCCCAGTCTCCCTGCGGTCATGCTCTGCGCTAGCACCGACCATTGAGGCGACATCCGGATAAGCTACCTCCATCCGCGCCGTGTCTAGCGAGCCTTCTACGGAGTACTCGGAGCCGTTGGAAGGTGACGCCCTGCGCGAGGCGCGACTGGCACGCAGCTGCGGTCGCTTCCTAGACGCCCCAGCAACGGGTTCAGGCGGGTTTGGCTTCACAAAGCCGCGCTCCGACGACAGGTGCCGGCTGAGAAAGCTTCTTGCGCGGCCGATAGCGTCAACACTAAGCCTGCCGCCGCGGCTACCGCTGCTGCGGTCGTCCAGATCTTCGTCAATGTCGCTGCGGTCGCGGTTATCAGCGCTTGTGACAGCGGATTCGTCCACTGACACGCAACGCTGGGGCATCCGGAATCGCGGGCATCGCGGCTTCGATTGAGTCTCTTCCGACTGCACCGTCTGCTCATGCCGAATTGCCGTCGCCTTTGTCCTCTTCAGCTGCTCAACCTCTGCTCGGAGCTCTGTGAGCTGCGCCATCGCCTCCACCCGCCTCTCCGCCGTCTCTAGCTCCAGCAGGCGTCGCTGCTCCTCACGTAAGTCCTCAGCTTCCTGCTCAAGCTTCTGTAGTAGCGATCTTCGTTCCGTTTCCATCTGAGCTTGCAGCTCCGTCCTCAGTTTAGCCTCCTCAGCCGCCACTCGCGCCCTCATCTCCGCTCGGAGCTCCGCTTCCTCAGCTGTCAGCCGGGACTGCAGTTCCATTCGCATCGCGGCTGCCCCCTTCTCTTCCTCGGCTGCGCGGCTTCGCCGAGCGCACTCCGCCGCCGGGTCCTCCTGAAATCGCACAACGCCTCGGCCACTCCTGTTGAACCGACGAGTGCGCAGTCGGACCCTCTCTTGAACTACTAACTGGCGGAAGTGCTCGTCGCGCGGATGCTCCCAAGTTGACTGGCCAGTCTGAAAGTTGAAATAGTACACTAGATCGTCGCCGCCATTAGACACCTGTACTGGTCGCCAATTTGGTGGCAGGGCGGCTTTCAGGCCCTCAGCAGCAAGGTGCATCAGCTCCGGCTCGGACTCCGGATCGATGCCTATCGTGGCAGCGTACTCCAACTGCTCCTCGACCGTCGGCTGGTACTCCTCGGCCACCACCTCCTCCAGAACTACCTGCTTGGGAGAAGTTTGTGATTTAGGATCGTTGGCCTTCGAAGACGCAGAGAAGGAGCGGCCGCTGCTGCCGCTGCTCTCCCTTTCTGGATCCGTGTAGCAGCCCGAGTCCATGCCGAATGCTGCAAGGTGTCGTTTAAGAATTTGGATAAGTGAATATACACGTTTAGACTGATGAACCACTTCAAAAAGAAGGTATATATGAACTCACCTATGTTGAATGAAATGGCTCCGTTAGGATGGCTAGGCTTGCACGCAGTGCGGTGGATCTAGGCTTCAAACAGAATCTAGGCTTCGCTTTTATGGCGCTCGTCTGCCGGTGGGAGCCCCTGAGTAATTAATTTTTTTAAGCAGATGAACTGCAGCTGGATGCTGCAGTATCCTTTTTTCTGTCAGGGCCGACTATTCGCGTAAGTAGCGGAGAGTCACAGACTTAAGAAACTGAGCAACAGTGGAAATAAAAGCAACACCTGAGAGAGAGAATTGATGCGGCGGAGAGAGAGAGAGAGAGATGTGGCAAGATGGAAGATTTTTGAGAAAGAAAGAAAGAAACGACAGACAAGAGACGTCTTCGGTTGGAGTGCTATTTTAGGCTGGCAGGGGCATTCAGCGAGTGAGACATTCACAGGTAACAGCAGGTAATTGGCTAAGGCAGCTAGTTCTTTCGCCTATTGCTGTCTCATTTCGAAGTCTCGCTCTCTTCTCTCTGAGTTAGGGCTGAGCTGGTTTTTTTGGGTTTCATTTACGGGACAGAAAAAAAATAGAATATAATAACTCACAGATAAGTTGAAGCATAGCTTGAACCTGCGGCTCGACTTGTGGCCCAAGTCTGCGCGACCCTCTCTAGGGCTCATAAGGCGAATTCCTATAGCAGCCGAAATCTATATAACCTACGATTGAGCAGTTGAAAAATCTCTATATGTGCACTTGAAAGTGGCGCTAAAGTTAACGATAAGGAGTTGTGAAAGAGAAAAAATGATAAACTTTAGGAAATGCATGCACTGTAGCTTTTTGCAGCTATGCCGTTCATGTTTGAATAATTCACACCATGGACTACTATACGATCGTAGAAGGACTGGAGGCCGCGTTTTCGCTGCAAAATGCATTGACGAGATGGGAAGTTTTCAGTTTTTTAGCACTAAATTCCCAATACTTCATCTGTGAACTGTACTCTGTTGCCCCGCCTTGTTGTTTTTGTTTGCTGTTTGGGCTCCAAATGAATAAGGCTTGTACATTTTTTCCGAGGTCATCAACATGTTCGTAAGATTAGTTAAAGCCGTTCTAAACGGCTTTCAGAAAGATGCTGTTTTGCATACCTGGATTTTCGCCACGGATCAATTCGGTGGACACTGCATGCTGTAGGCATGATGAGAACAACCTATAGGAAATTTCCCCGGAACTTTGCTCGGCAAACTTGTAAGTGCACAACACACACACACACACACACACACACACACACACACACACACACACACTTGCTTCATCTGGAATTTAAAGTCCAGCAGGTAAGATATCGGTGAGATTGATGAACTAGAATAAGGCGCTAAAAAATTCACTAGATAGTTTTGTTGTCTCTATACCAGATTTTGCTTGCTTCGCCGATGCACCAGCACCAAACTAGGTGACCTTTGAAATTAGACAGTGTGCTTGTGAGGAGGCTGCACTACACTACTGTAGACACTGTTGTCTTTATTAAAACAATTAGGCATGAGATGATCAAGGCGCGGCCGTTAAAACAAAAAAGAAGAACACGAACAGCATGCGTGATGCAGAAGGCTACTCTGAAATGAAGCACTTTTGTTAATAAAAGCATATTGCGTTATAAACTGTTTAGTACCATCGAACTCGGACCGAGTTTTGACGGGCTGGAAGAGTCCGGGGGGGGGGGCTTTCTATTCGGAGCAAAACAACAGCTCGAGTGTTTTTGATGGAATAAAATAGACAATGGTGCAGCTCGCAGGTAGAGAGAATTAAGGCTCATGAATGAGGCCGTTTTCGGTGGGTCTTCTTCAAAGCAAACCCCTCTTTGCCTATGCAGCAGCTGGGTACTATACTCAGAGCTAAGAGATTGCTTCTACACTCGTCGCTTATTTTGTCGGGGGACAAATTTTCACCTGCTGGGCTGTGCGGGGGCGCGCGTAAATTAATCTTTGTTGTTTAGCTTCGCCACTGGCGCGCTATGCATTACATGTATTGCGTGCATGATTTTTTTGAGTACAAAATTACTTAGTTACCATATAGCTATGCCAGTTAGCTATAGAAACTGCAAAACCTTCATGAAGTAGGTACATGTAGCTACATGAAAGCTACGAACTCAGTAACATAACGCTTTTTTATAGCAATATTAAATGTTCTCGGTAGATTAAAAATGGCACGCAAATGACTTTTATTTTATAAACCAGCGATTATATGCTTGGTGTTTTCTCATGTTGCTCAAAATCATATGCAGTAGCGTCGCTATAGCGTTCTTTTTCGAAGAGCTGTACGCATGAAAAGCGAATGAAATCTGATATTGCGCCTAACAGTGCATATACTTCATTGTTAAAAAGCAAACTTTTGAGGCCATGTGAATTTCTCAGTCGTTTGATTGACCGCGCGTGGTCTTTTTATTTTCTCGGCTTTTTTGTTCCAAAAAAAAGCAGTGTTTGATGAGCAAATTTTGCATTGCTACCGCATAACTAAGGCGATCTGTTTGCTTTGTAAAATCAAATTGAATAGCCGACAAAGCATGGCATGTATTGGCATGACCTGTCGTACTCATGCATGAATTGAGAAAGGATCCACCCACCCACTTACCGTAAATACGAGCGGCGAGCGTATAGATAAATTCATAAGCAAAGTGGGCGACTGTTATAGCTTAGCTACAGCATTACATGTAAATGTGCAACTAATACATGCATGTGTACTGTACATCCAAATGTAATATATATGTAACTGAATGAACAAAAGTTTAGGGAAAATGGTTTTTTCGATCAAGTGCGATTAAATAGAAAAAAAATATCGTAGATAGAAGTGATATTTGTAGGCATGGCATGCAGAAAAGCTCAGAGCACTCGATTGTAAGTATCAAACCAGTTTAAGCTATGCGTTGTATGCATGATTACAGTATATCGTACAATCTAATGTTTTTGTAGAGAAAAAAGTATCCCCCTGTTTTCAGTACCGATATCAGCAAGAATTCGTTAACAATGCTTGAATCCCGAACTTGAGTGAGTGTTAATATCGATCAAATAATCAAGGGAATCCCCATGAATTTTATAGTGGAGGGGACAAAGCCAAGAATTCTACATGTACATTATTTTGAGAATTGGTGTTGTCGGCCTCATTTTGGTGCCGCAGACACTCATTTTCGCGCCGCAGGAACTCTTTAGCGCCGCAAGCACTCATTTTAGCACTCATTTTAGCAATCATTTTGGCGCCGCAGGCACTCATTTTCCTGCCGCAGGCGCTATACATGTATTTTGTCGCCCTGAAGCAAATTATTGATTTCCACAGCGGGTCACCACAGGGTTGGGTGGGGGGGACAAAGCATGGGCATTTCCCCCATAGATTATCCCCCAGGGGGATAATGTCCCCTCGGTGGCGACGCCCCTGCCAATAATTGAATATAAATTTTATCCTGCATTTTGTTAATATGCATTTCGGCTATTTAAATTGTATCTGAATGTCTTTTAAGTGCAGATGATTAACCCATTTTCCACTCTCTCTAAAAACTTATAATTTCAATTCACTGGGATGATTTTAAAAATATTTTTTGTTATAGTCTACGTAAAATGAAAACATTTTAAGTTGGCTTCGTTTCGTAGAAACAATTGAGAATTAAATAAAAAAGCGTAGGTGGCGGCGGTTACGGATAGCCGGATAGCCGGTTATAGTTGAATCTGCTGTTTTGCTTTTATTGGACCGGAAGTGTATCGATTGATATATATCTGATTGTTAAACGCAATAGACATGCCCATCAGTTTTTATCTGTACTATTCCAATTAAAATACGGTAGACCCTACTTTTAGCTCAGTACTTAAGCTTACAAAGTTAAAAGGCCTAATATTAGGCTTAGGCTTATGTATTATAAGCCATACATTAGTATTAGAAGTGTATTAGTTGTATCCCAAGTGTATAGTTAAATTTTCGCATGTGGAATCCAAATACTAGAATCAATGTTTTTAACTTATTGAATATAACTAACTCATTATTGATACATATTACTTATTTTTTAGTATTTTTTCATGCTTTTTCTCTCTTCTTATTACTTATAACTGTATAAATATTAGGATGCAGAAGGGAGCCCCCCTTGCACATACACACTCACATTCACAGAACAGATGGGAGGGATAGGCAGCAGTGGCCAGTGGCCTGAGGGGTTAGTGGTTAGTGCAACATGCAAGCACCTGCAGAGTGCAGCCTGCAATAATGAGAGTTTGTTAGAATGGCAGTATAGGCCTAGCTCTGGCTATGGCACAATTGCTAAGCTGGCTGATATAGCATGGCTAGGGCCAAAGGCCATGGCTTATGGCCAAAGCCTTTTTTAAATGACTCTAAATTTTTTAAAACAGATATAGTTGAGTTATTATTATTAATGCTTGAAACATGTGACTTTTATTATATTTACATATTCTAATATAAGAGTATGATTTCTGAAGATGTTCTTAGTCAAATTAAAAAAAATTATTGCAAAATATCAAAAATGAAAAATTTTATAAGACTTTTACCTTTTAGTTTCTAGGCCTATATGTCAAAAATCCTATTGTTACGACCATAAGCGCCATTCAAGTTTTAATAGCATCTATACTATTGATGATATCTATATGAAACTATATAAACATATTCTTGACAAAATAGTCTTACTAGAAATATTGGTTTAGTATATTCTATTATTAAATTTCAATTTATACGGGGGGTGTCCCAAAAGTTCCCGGAATGTCTAATGTAACTCTTCAACAGAGCCATGAAATTTCACGCCCATGGTGTCAAATGAAAGGAAATTTTGTCACAAAGAATACAAAGTTAAAATCATGTTGATATCTTTTTTTATTCAAGAGCTACAGCAAGAAACGTACGCAAAGGAGTTTTTCATTTTAAATTCATTCACAGCAGACTGGCCATCTCTAAAGCATTCAATCCATCCGTAAATTGCAGTTTTTTTCAGGCTGTTCTCACTGTGGATGGAGAATAAGTGGTCAGAAATCTTGGCTCGACTCCATCCTACTGACCAAAGGGCAAAAACTTGACTTTCAAGGCTCTGAAGAGAACTCATTTTCGCAAAGAAATTTCAAGTTGAAAGCAATCGCTTGGTACGAATTATCTGCACTCGTGCAAAAGCTCAGATTAGCTTTATGAACATTTCTGCTTTTTTCCATAGACACTACCACGTCTTTCTAACACGTCAATAGCACGAATTCAAAATGAAAAACTCCAAAAATGGAGATGAAAAAATTATTGCCATAGATTGTTGAGGTTGTGTAACACTACCCCTGACCTTTGCGCACGTTTCTTGCTGTAGCTCTTGAATAAAAAAAGATATCAACATGATTTTTACTTTGTATTCTTTGTGACAAAATTTCCTTTCATTTGACACCATGGGCGTGAAATTTCATGGCTCTGTTGAAGAGCTACGTTAGACATTCCGGGAACTTTTGGGACACCCCTGGTAAGTAAAAATAGCCTATCATGTTATGACTATGCTTATATGGAATGAGCCAAAAGATAATCACACAAAGGCCAGTTGATCAACAAAAGCACTGCATATTGACTACCTTTTCTCTTATACAACAAACAATACAAATAGTGATTAGATACATAAAATTCAATTCAAACCTCTATTTAAGTAACCCTCCCTCTAGTCTGGCTATTACATAGAAATTGATTGGTTAGCATACAAGTCAAGTTATTAATTATTAGCTATTTTATTATTTTTTATCACTTGAGACTGAGTAGAACAACATAAGCCAGTGCAAATAGAAGGAACAAGCTTGTTGGTTGCCATTAGAGCTGCTAGTATTGAAGGTTCAAGAGAATCCTGTTTGTACAACTTTCACCATCCTAATTATCAAAATTCAAAGAAGAAGGATGAAGTGTGGGAAAGCATTCAACTTGCCTAGAAGGGTGAAGACAGCTAGAAGAGATGGGTTCAAGCTCAAGAATCTATGGTAAGGAAGTGGCGGCATTTGTGATTGCTACAGTTGTGAAAAGGCCAAATGTCAACAAAAAGTCAAAAGCAACATAGGGAGCTAGGAAATGTATAACTCCAAGTGGCCACTGTTTAACTGCTGCAACTTTTTGGATAGCAGCTGCACTAAGGAGGCAACCAATGGGTTGTCTGTAGATGATTCCAAAGATGACAGATTCCAGAGGGAGTCTAACATAATTCAGGTGTCCCAAGATATCTTAATGAAGCAAAATGAATCATATCCATGAAAAAGATGTCAACCTACAAGAAAACAGTTCTAATAGACACAAGTCAATGGATGAATAGCTGACCAAAATTCAATCAAGGCAAGTCAAGAGGCTGATGATGAAAGTGCCTTGTTTGGTCACATGGTTGTGGCAAAATTTGGTGCCTAAGTCGTCCACAAAGCTCCCAGATGCAACTTAAAATTTTGAGATTGTTTGCATCTATCAACAAATTTGAGGAATACAAAATCAGCAGCATTCAATCAATGGCCAGGATCTAATTGAAGTGGCCCTCGCAACCAGCCGTGACTACCTTTAACTTAGCAAATTAAGTATAGAGTCTATTTAATGAAATATTAAAAAGACTCATCATTTAAATTTCAAGAGACTAGCATTGTTGTGGATTATGTTTGAGTAGTATTTTTCTCTTTTGTAAGTCTCTAAATTTTGTATATTTTTAATTAGTAATTTTAATAAATATGTACATCTGCTATGCCTAGAATTTTGGGCAACATGCTAAATAGGATTAATGATATAGCAAATTCAAATTCTGGATAAATGAAGAAAAACACAAAAGAGTACAAAAGTTAATCTTTGGTAAACTTTGGTCTAATAAAATCAGCAATCCCAAGTGTAGTATTTTACTATTTAGTAAGCTTGGATAAGCAAAGGTACTCTAAAAGCTAGATAAGCAAAACATTGTTAGAAAAAAATATAGCAATTGTGGATTTCTAGGAAAATGATACTGGAATAATACATTGCAATTAAATATTCAACCAACTCTGAAGTTCTTGGTTAAAGAAATTATCTATATTTATTATTAAATCATTATCATGTCATTATCAACCATTGCTACTAATAATAATTGTTATGCAACAATGATTCTCATGATTCTTATGGTCCATAGGAGAAAGATTCAAATTGTCACTCTTGATGAATACTTTTGCATTTGCCATGGCATGGAACCCTTATCTAACATGAAAAATTCTGCAAGCTGGGCTGGTGTGTCCTTTGTTGACTATTAGACATTGCTATGCTAGCTGCCAATATTGCCTGCAGCAAATGTACTTCTGACTATTTGTTGTAGCAGCTCTTCAGCAATTGTGGACTCCTGTCCAGAAGCCTAGTAAATTAGAACAAAATTATGTAGCATATGGGCCACCTTTATAACCGTTGTAGCTATTGTTGGGCTGAGCTAGATAGGTCTTTGGAAAATCTGCCACTTCTGTGCCAGAATTCCAAAAGCATTCTCAAAAACTTTTCTGCCTGAACTCAGTCAGTAATTGAAGATAGTCTTTTTCATGGCTTAGGTTTCAGCCCAGGAATAGTCTCATCAAGTAGTCTCATAGAAGGAAACCCTCATCTCCAATGAGCACATGTGGTATATCTCTATCACCAACAGCTAATGGCTTTGGTTCAAGTCATGGAAATGTTCTAGATTCTAGTTGTATTCCAAACTTTAAATTATACTTTGTAGAATGATGTGCTATCATTCTACAAACTGCAATTTTTTATATCAACCATGAGAAAACAATAGTCATGGTTTACAACAGCTAGTAAAATTAGATTGAAGTAGCCCATGTAATTGTAGAACTGTGACTCACTGCAGGATAGACAAATTATTTGAATGTGCTTGCCATCGACTGTGCCAATGCAGTTTGGAAAGTTCTATTTCTTACAAAAACTGCCTCCTGCAGCCTGCTGACAGTACATCATGGCAGTGGTGTGATAGCACAAAGATTGCAGCACAGAGGCAGAGGCAAAATCATAAATCATAAAATCAAAATCATATGGAAGGGTGTTCCATAAGTACTTATACTTTTGCATGCTGCTCATGAACAATGCAATCAATAATTATCATTATCACTACAAATGTACTTTACAAAAAATTACATTAAATTATATATAGCGTCAATGCAACATATGATATAAAAGTAATTTTTTATGTTATATTTTTAATATAAAAAGGTAAAAATATATTAAAAGCTTCTTTTATTTAAACTATAGATTACATTGAAAAAATTGCCAGGTACAAATAAAAAATAATTAAATAAGTACTTTATATTTGAACTTTTAAAAAAACTTTTTGTTTTAGCAATAATAAAAAATGACTGCTATACTTTCTGTTTAAAATTATTACTTTCTAGCATTTTTGTTATATTATTATATACATATGCACAAATTATATTTGTTTTTGACTAGACATGTTTGCATTAAAAACATTGATGTAAATAAAAATAGTCAAAAGATTTTAATCTTGCTTTTTTCAAAAAAAATTAAAAAAAATTAAATTGCTTTTTATAGTTTTAACAAAGCACATAGCAGCAATAACCAAATTTTTTAAATTAGATTTATCCATAGGCTTATTATTTTTATCTTTTAAATAAAGCTTTCTATCTATTAATTACTTGGCTTATACATATGATCAATTAAATAATACTTTTAGTCATAAGTAAAATGCTTAAATGTTAACAAATTGCTACAAGCAAATCCTAAGCAAATTTCTTTAAAAAGAGTTTGAATATAGATTTTTTTGTGAATAAATTAACAGTTAGATATAGTATAAAATTTTGTGGTCAGGCAGGATTAATGATCCCATTTTTTTCTAGTATCCTTGTATTTTGGGATTAGGATCATGTTCTATCCCTAAATTAAATTCATATCACAATTGGCCATCAGTTTGAGTTTTGACCAAATAGTTGATAGACTGCACTGTAAATAGACAAGCAGTTTTGTTGGCCTTAGTAAAGTACATCCTGGCAATTAACCCACCCACCTCCACTGGTTCTGCTGGCCAGTCGGGCCACGCCAGAGTAGAATGTCTGGTCGGTCGTCCGCAGCTTCGCAATCGCAGGACAGCAGCAGCAGATTTTATCAGAGTCCGCGTGACAAGAAGCTGCTGTGCGTATCGCTGGTCAGCGGCGAGAATGTGTTTTTATCCTACGATAAGCGCACCACTATAGGCGAAATATTCGATAAAGTATGCGAACAGAAGGACATTCGCGAGTCGTCAATGTTTGGCATTGCGGTGCGAATGCACTCCTTTTATTTGTTCCTGCGTCACGAGACCCGAGTCGATAGGGTGAAGTTCAAAGACCTGCTAAAGAAGAACAGCGCCTTCCATAGCAGACTGGGATCTGGCAAAGGGAAGCGCCAGGCGGCTGCCAGCAATGGAGATCTGACCGCCATCGACCCGAACGAAGCCAGTGCGGCCAGCTACGAGCAGTACACTAATAACCGAGTGTACTTTAGAGTGAAATTCTACGTTAGAACCAATGCGCTGCCAGAGAAGGCGGCCAAGATGTATTATTATCTGCAGATACGTGAGAATGTACTTCGCTACAATATGCTGCTAAATGAGTCTACAATATTCCAGTTGATTGCATTCTCGTTGCAAGCTGATTACGGCAGCTATAGGACAGATCTGGGCACCGCTAAAGAGCCGTATTTCAATGTGCAGAAGTACTGTCCACTGTGGGTAAGTGTCAGATAAACTGGTCAAGTTTCCAATGTGTGAATTTATTTTGAGCCTTGAAATGGTTTTAGTAAAACTTCAGATCTGTGCCTGTGAATTAGTGCAGAGCCGGTGAAGCTTCAGGTCTGTGCCTGTGAATTAGTACAGAACACGTGAAGCTTCAGTTCTGTGCCTGTGAATTAGTACAGAGACCGTGAAGCTTCAGGTCTGTACCTGTGAATTAGTACAGAGACCGTGAAGCTTCACGTCTGTGTCTGTGAATTAGTGCAGAGCCCGTGAAGCTTCAGGTCTGTGTCTGTGAATTCGTGCAGAGCCCGTGAAGCCTCAGGTCTGTGTCTGTAAATTCGTGCAGAGCCTGTGAAGCTTCAGGTCTGTGCCTGTGAATTAGTGCAGAGCCGGTGAAGCTTCAGGTCTGTGCCTGTGAATTAGTGCAGAGCCCGTGAAGCTTCAGGTCTGTGTCTGTGAATTCGTGCAGAGCCCGTGAAGCCTCAGGTCTGTGTCTGTAAATTCGTGCAGAGCCTGTGAAGCTTCAGGTCTGTGCCTGTGAATTAGTGCAGAGCCTGTGAAGCTTCAGGTCTGTGCCTGTGAATTAGTGCAGAGCCGGTGAAGCTTCAGGTCTGTGCCTGTGAATTAGTGCAGAGCCGGTGATGCTTCAGGTCTGTGTCTGTGAATTAGTTTTAAGTCCGTATGAAAGCGAGAATATTAAATCCAGCACCTATCACAAGCCAATCTGCCCAATCATTCGCAGCTCATCGAACGCTACGGCGCTGACTGGCTGCTGCAGCACCTGCCAACTCAGCACGCTTCACTGGAGCTGATGACGCAATCGGAAGCTGTGTTCCGCTACATCCGGCTAGCCTCGGAGATGCAAAACATCGCCCACAATCAGCACATCGTTAAGGTGACGGAGAAAGGCCCGGCAAATAACGACGGCTCCCTGTTTCTGGGCATCGGACCGGTTGGCATATCGCTGTACGAGCCCAGGAATCTCATTCACGTCTTCATGGTGCACGCCTCCACCCTGCCCTGGGCAGATATTGTCCGCCTGCGATGCCAGGTGAGCGGATTGCTAATCTAGCCCTAGATGGATTGCTAATCTAGCCCTAGATGGATTGCTAATCTAGCCCTAGATGGATTGCTAATCTAGCCCTAGATGGATTGCTAATCTAGCCCTAGGTGGATTGCTAATCTAGCCCTAGATGGATTGCTAATCTAGCCCTAGATGGATTGCTAATCTAGCCCTAGATGGATTGCTAATCTAGCCCTAGATGGATTGCTAATCTAGCCCTAGATGGATTGCTAATCTAGCCCTAGATGGATTACTAATCTAGCCCTAGATGGATTGCTAATCTAGCCCTAGATGGATTGCTAATCTAGCCCTAGATGGATTGCTAATCTAGCCCTAGATGGATTGCTAATCTATCCAGGTAGATTGCTAATCTATCCAAGTAGATTGCTAATCTATCTAGGTGGATTGCTAATCTAGCTACATGTAAGTGGATTGCTAATCTATCCTGGTAGATCGCTAATCTATCCTGGTGGATCGCTAATCTATCCGGGTGGATTGCTAATCTATTCGGGTGGATTGCTAATCTAACCGGGCAAATTGCTAATCTATCCAGGTGTGTTGCTAATATAATAAAGAACGCTCATTTGTTTCTCTTAAAGTTTTTCCTTCTAGTATTGACATTGTGAAGCAAATGCTGCTATTGATTCTAAGTCCACGTAGTCCTAAACAATAGACAGACAAAGGGATTAGCCAATAAAAATGGGATTTAATCGCAGACAGTCAAGCTTCTAGTGAAATAGTCCCAGACGTATAATTAATTAATGCCATGGATTTTTTCCTGCAGTCCGGGCTTGTGCGTCTTAAACTCTCAAGTAGTCTGGATGGCAATTGTACTGCAGTTGCTGCTGACTATTACCTATTCAGTCCCAGTTTGAGCATTCTGACTAAGAGTAATCGCACCTCATTTGTGTTTTCTTTGTGAGCAATATTCCTAGACCCTTAGGAATTGCTCAAGTACGCCTTGAGCAATCCATTAGTCAGCGGTAGGGCCAAATATATATTTCTAATGTAAAATATTATAAAGAGAATTATTTTCGAGGCCTTGCACACAGTTCCGCTGCTAATGACCATTCACTGCGCAATTTCTGTTTAGTACTAGGTGTTCTCTCTATTAATATCTGATTTTGGTTAGTCGCAGGCGGGTTTTGGGCGCTGCCGCAGATCAAAGGGGACAGTCGGCCCGCAGCCAGCGAGGAGGCAAGCAGTTATGAGCACACGCACACACAGGGTGCACAGCAGCCCTGACTGTCTAATCGTCAGGCTTAGACACTCTCTCAGGCTTAGACACACTTTCACACTCTCTGTACCTTGGGGGCTGGGCCACATGGCTGTGAATATCACGACAAACCCCTGGCTAATTTTCGTGCACACGACTAAGTTAATGTTGGGCAAACTGCTGCATAGATGGAGAAACTGCAGCATAGATGGGGAAACTGCATCATATATGGGGAAACTGCATAATATATGGGAAACTGCATCATATATGTTGAAACTACAGCATAGATGGGGAAACTACATCATATATGGGAAAACTACATCATATATGGGAAAACTGCATCATATATGTTGAAACTACAGCATAGATGGGAAACTACATCATATATGGGAAAACTGCATCATATATGTTGAAACTACAGCATAGATGAAGAAACTACAGCATAGATGGGGAAACTACATCATATATGGGAAAACTGCATCATATATGTTGTAACTACAGCATAGATGTGGAAACTACAGCATAGATGGGGAAACTACGAGTACAGCATAGATGGGGAAACTACAGCATAGATGGGGAAACTACAGCATAGATGGGGAAACTACAGCATAGATTAGAAAACTACAACATAGATGGGGAAACTGCATAATAGTTAGGGAAACTACAGCATAGATGGGGAAACTAAATAATAGATGGAAAACTACATAAATGAGGAAACTGCATCATAGTTTGGGAAACTACAGCATGTTTAGGAAACTAAATGATAGATAGAAAACTGCATAAATGAGGAAACTGCATCATAGTTCAACTGATAATATAACTGAACGCTCATTTTCCCACCCTATTGCAGAGAAAACGCCTAGAGATTTTGCCCAAAGGTGGCCGGCCACTACTAATGGGATTCTCCACTACTACTCAGGCTGAGTACACTCTGTGGCTGTGCAAAGAGCTGCACAGGTATCAGCTACTGTCGCAGATGTACGCCAGTAGTACTAGACGAGCGGTTGAAGCAGACGAGATGACGCCTCATCAAGAGATGCTGGTAGTGCCTGGCAGGCGGATATCGAGTCAAACTGGCGCCGCCGCCACAGCAGCCGCCCGACCCTCGGCATCAGTCGGCTTGGAGCAGTCGGATGAAAGTTTCCATTTATATTTGAATCAAACTCGACAGGCTGCTAGTGTTGAAGAGGAGGCAGCGGCAGAAGGCAACGGCGATGATGCAGGATTTGGCTACGGATATGGCTACGATTTCGGCTACGGCTACGGCTACGGAGTGTCCGACACCGGCGTAGAGGTTGCAGAGATTGCTTTTCAACAACAGCAGCAGCAGCAGCAATTGCAGCAGTCCCAAAAGCAGCAGTTGGAGTCAGCTGAACGTCTGCAGCAGCAGCAAGCAATCAGCGCTTCGTTGCCTCTGCTGCCCGAAGTTGCCGCTTTGAAGGATCGGCTCCGACTGCGGAGCGGCGGCGGCGGCGGCGGCGGCGGCGGCGGCGGGAGCAGCGGCGAGTTTTTAAATCTGAGCCTGCCACTTCTGACGGGCCTGCTGAGCTCCCAGGAGGCCGGCGGTTCCATCGCTGACTCGTCCTCTTCGGGTGCGGCAACGGGCGGCGTTGGCGGCGACACCGCGGCTTCTGTGCAGCGGCATCACTCCTCGGTTGAGCCTGTCAGCATGCATGCCGGCCTGCAGCAGCAGCACTTGAGAAAGCAGGCCTACGTTAATCTTGGCGCCACTGTTGACGACCTGAGCTTGTTGTCCTCCGCCTGAGGCTTGGAGGCATGTCAGTTACGAGCGTATTAATAGTGTAGATTTCCAATATCTTGCGTTTTTCTTCTTTTAATGTAACTCTCGCTGTAGCAATTCATTTTTATGCTCCAACTTTTAGTTCTTTATATTAATAATAGCTGTAGGCTCTCCTGTAGATTGACTCTAGATTGGCTCTAGATTGGCTCTAGATTGACTCTAGATTGGCTCTAAAATTGGCTCTAGATTGACTCTAGATTGACTCTAGATTGGCTCTAGATTGGCTCTATATTGACTCTAGATGGACTCTAGATTGACTGTAGATTGACTCTAGATTGACTCTAGATTGACTCTAGATTGGCTCTAGATTGACTCTAGATTGACTCTAGATTGGCTCTAGATTGACTCTAGATTGACTCTAGATTGGCTCTAGATTGACTCTAGATTGACTCTAGATTGGCTCTAGATTGACTCTAGATTGACTCTAGATTGGCTCTAGATTGACTCTAGATTGGCTCTAGATTGACTCTAGATTGACTCTAGATTGACTCTAGATTGACTCTAGATTGACTCTAGATTGACTCTAGATTGACTCTAGATTGACTCTAGATTGACTCTAGATTGACTCTAGATTGGCTCTAGATTGACTCTAAATTGACTCTAGATTGACTCTAGATTGACTCTAGATTGGCTCTAGATTGACTATAGATTGGCTCTAGATTGACTCTAGATTAGCTCTAGATTGACTCTAGATTGACTCTAGATTGACTCTAGATTGACTCTAGATTGACTCTAGATTGACTCTAGATTGGCTCTAGATTGACTCTAGATTAGCTCTAGATTGACACTGTCTCTGGATGTGACAGGCTCACTCTAAACCAGCAGTGCCTTACTAAGAAGTGAGCAGCAATACGTGAATATACAGTACTAGTGTGCGAGGTGTATTAGAAATTGTGCCAACTATTCCAGGCTGTGTTGTAATTATTATCATATAGTTAATAATCTTTTATGTACTATTGGTAGGAATAGATAAGCATGAGTTATGATTATTGTTGAGATTAGGCTGTGAATTTTTTCTCTTCAACTAGATAATAATCCATTTAATTTTTCAACTAACTTAAAAATCTTATTGCATATTTGCACTGCATATACTGGCTTCCTTTTGGTCGCTTTGTGTTCCGGCTTTGCATAGGCGCACTGTTCTTAATGTCATCTGCATTTTATTATTATTCATGTATTACTATAATTATTCTGACATTGTTTAAATGCTCAATCGGTGTGTCAGTCTTCAATTTTCACCTGTTATCGATTAGATTTTTCAGTTCTAGCTTATATTGAGCCTTCATATATTCAAAGATAATTGGTTATGGCGCCACTTCACAGTATGAGACCTGTGTGATTATTGCGCTAGTTCACAGTATAAGACCTGTGTGATTATTGCGCTAGTTCACAGGATGAGACCTGTGTGATTATTGCGCTAGTTAACAGAATGAGATCTGTGTGATTATGGCGCTAGTTCACAGGATGAGGCCTGTGTGATTAATGCGCCAGTTCACAGTATGAGATCTGTGTGATTATGGCGCTAGTTCACAGAATGAGACCTGTGTGATTAATGCGCCAGTTCACAGAATGAGGCCTGTGTGATTAATGCGCCAGTTCACAGAATGAGGCCTGTGTGATTATGGCGCTAGTTCACAGGATGAGGCCTGTGTGATTAATGCGCTAGTTCACAGAATGAGACCTGTATGATTGTGGCGCTAGTTCACAGTATGAGACCTGTGTGATTAATGCGCCAGTTCACAGAATGAGGCCTGTGTGATTAATGCGCCAGTTCACAGAATGAGGCCTGTGTGATTAATGCGCCAGTTCACAGTATGAGACCTGTGTGATTATTGCGCTAGTTCACAGAATGAGATCTGTGTGATTATGGCGCTAGTTCACAGGATGAGTTCTGTGTGATTGTGGCGCCAGTCCATATAAGCCTAATGCAAGTACTTACTGTCAGTATTTCTAGTTAGACATTCCCTACTCCACTAGTTATGGTTGCATGCTTTCGCTATTGATAATACAGATTTTTCTCAATATTAGACAGGTGTCGCTGCTTTAAACTTACATTCCCTTCTTAGCATTGCAGAGGCCAATATGAGTTTAGTAAAGTTTTACTGTTTGCTTCTATTATAGCCTGTACTGTTTTAGACATGCAAGTTGAATTGCCAGTTTTATAAAACTCGTGCGCTTATGTAAATGCATCGTAATTCAGAACAGTGTTTTTCTAATTTATGGGATTTAATGTACAACAAATCTGTTGATCTGTAGTTCCTTCTACATTGTTTTCTGTAACATTTTATTATCGTATATATTTTAAATTTTGAGTAGTTCAAAAGATATGAAAGAGTCATATCTAATGGTGTTTATTAAGTTTAATTGAGCCATTTTTAACTGTGATTTTTTCCAATGAAGTTCATCCACATTTGCCGCTGCAACGCGGACTAATAGCTGTGCCGTCTGCTATTCTTGTTTAAAATAATTTTTATGTTAATCTATTGAACTACTTTGTTGATTTTTATTTGCAAATGTCTTGCATCTTGGCTGGTTTCTTTTTATCTAATTATAAGCGCATATTGTATTGACACGTACAAATTGTTTGATCAATTTTTGCCAGCAGATTTGTCAAGTCTTTTTTATTTGCTTTGTGATGCAAGCTTATTTTTTAATAGCAGACATTTTTAGGGCGAGGCTTAGTCTGGAATTTCTCTAGAGATCTGTGCTTCGTGCCAGTGAGAAATCTACTATGACTTGACTGCATATGAGAGAACATAGCTTAGCTTTATTACATAGGTTGAGGCGGTCTCCTCGATAACAGTCTACTAAACTGGCACTTGTCTGTTATTCCTATCTCGCCCCCAAAACCTGTTTGTCGAATTGGCAGACAGAAATCTGAGGCCTAGCTAAGATAATTTTCAAATTTGGATAAGAAAATAAGTGTTAAAGTGGCTTAGTTTATTTAGTTAACGAAATCTACTGCAAGTAGGTTATATAGCGCTTTTTGCTATTGTATCAGTTGTTGCATGTAAGGATAAATTTTCCCGTAGATTTGCCAAGAGAAACATGTTATAGGAATAGGAAACGTTTTAGTGTTAAATTTTATATAATTTGTGAAATAAGTAGCGCTTTTTGAATTGTTGAAAATCTACTATAAGTAGGGTAAATAGCGTATTTTAGTGTAAAACCTTACTAGATTGTCGTAAACTACTGTAGGTAGAGTAAACAGCGTTTTTGTCGTAAAACCCTACCTGACTGTCAAAAAGCTACTATAGAGGGTAACTATCGTTTTTATTGTAAATCTTTATAACACGTATCTGATTGCAGGTGAGACAACGGCATCATCAACAGCAGCAGTACCAGCTGAAGCCTGGCGCTGCCATCCTATGCGCCAGTTTAGCAGTCGGCGAGACTCTCATCTATAGCGGCTTCTTTGTCAATTTGCCCAGCTGGCAGGCTATTCTACAACGCGAAGGCTTTTTTGGCTGCAACGCCACAGTCAGCGATGCGGCTGTGGCGGCTGTGCCGACGGTTGAAGCAGAGGCGGCTTGCCCGGCCGAAGGCGAGGCCAGATTCGCTCTGGTGCACTCGATCGGCGTTGGCGTCCACATGGTGGCCTGCTTTGTTGCCGGCCTCCTGCTGGACCGGCTGGGCCGCCTACCCTGCCGCCTGGCTGGCGCCGCCGCCGCCCTGGCCTGCTGCCTCTGCTTCGGTCTGGCTGCTCCGTCGCCAGCCGGCAACGCCGCTCTCTACGCCGGCGCCATCCTCTGGGGTGTCTCCAGCGCCGTCTCCATGGTAACCTGTCTATCCATCGGCGGCTTGATGCGCCGCGGCTCCAGCTTATTAGTGTGCTCAGTGTCTGGCGCGTTCGATTCCAGCGCCCTTGTGCCAACTCTGGTGCTGAATCTGTGCCTGGCCGCAGGCGGTCCGGCACAGTCCAGCCGCTATCGAGCCGCCGCCTTTGTCAGTCTGGGCGCTGCTGTTGCAATAATAAGCCTCTGTTTGACTGGCCTGTTAGCCAGGCTCGATCCCAGGCCGCCCCGGACAGCGGCTGGTGGCTGCAACTCTACTGCCGCTTCAGCTGGCTTCTCCAGTGAACCGACTCTGGCTATGACCCTTTGCAGTCGGCTGTACATCAGCCATCTGGCCTGGGCAATGGCCTCCCTGTTGGTGTTTTTGCTGTGCCTGTCGCACGCTCCGCTGCTGGCTCAGTTGGCTGCTAACGGGGTGCCAGGAGAAGCTTACAGGTGCGTTTGAAAATGAAGGTTGTCAGCCTGGGAAACTTTCTAAGAAAACTGCTTGCTAAGAAGGAAGAAAGGATAAAATTGCTGAGGGAATTTTCCCATTGCTGTTTAATGAGGAGTGATAAATCAAGATGAATACTGTTAACTGAGGAGTGATAGATCAAGATGAATACTGTTAACTGAGGAGTGATAGATCAAGATGAATGCTGTTAACTGAGGAGTGATAGATGAATGCTGTTAACTGAGGAGTGATAGATCAAGATGAATGCTGTTAACTGAGGAGTGACAGATGAATGCTGTTAACTGAGGAGTGACAGATGAATGCTGTTAACTGAGGAGTGATAGATCAAGATTAATACTGTTAACTGAGGAGTGATAGATCAAGATGAATACTGTTAACTGAGGAGTGACAGATGAATGCTGTTAACTGAGGAGTGACATATGAATGCTGTTAACTGAGGAGTGACAGATGAATGCTGTTAACTGAGGAGTGACAGATGAATGCTGTTAACTGAGGAGTGACAGATGAATGCTGTTAACTGAGGAGTGATAGATCAAGATGAATGCTGTTAACTGAGGAGTGATAGATCAAGATTAATGCTGTTAACTGAGGAGTGATAGATCAAGATGAATGCTGTTAACTGAGGAGTGATAGATCAAGATGAATACTGTTAACTGGGGAGTGATAGATCAAGATGAATACTGTTAACTGAGGAGTGATAGATCAAGATTAATACTGTTAACTGAGGAGTGACAGATGAATGCTGTTGACTGAGGAGTGACAGATGAATGCTGTTAACTGAGGAGTGACAGATGAATGCTGTTAACTGAGGAGTGACAGATGAATGCTGTTAACTGAGGAGTGACAGATGAATGCTGTTAACTGAGGAGTGACAGATGAATGCTGTTAAATGAGAGTTGATTTATTAATTATTATTATTTCCTTTCCCCGCCCCAATGTCAGGCAGCTCAGCCTGCTCGGCGCGCTCATGTTCGCCGGCTTGCCAGCCGCATTCGCCGTCGCCCTCGGCCTGCGGGCGGCTCGCCGTCTCGGACCGCGGCCGGCGCCCCGGAGCCTGGCCTGGCCGCTGCTTGCCCAGTGCGGCACCGGCTGCGCCGTCTGCTGCCTCGGCCTGGCCTCGCCGCCGCTGCCTCTGGTTCCGCAATTCGCCTTACTAGTCGCCTACCGTTCTCTGCTATTCGCCCTGCTCCCCTGCCTACTGTTGGACGCATTCCCGGCCGGACAATTCGGCCGACTGTACGGATTAGTGAGCCTGTCCGGGGCCGGATTTGCCTGGCTGCAGTATCCCCTGCTGCGCCTGTCTCTCAGGCTGGACGATCACCGGCCCGCCTATGCTGTGGGCGCCGCCCTGGCTGGCCTGGCCGCTCTGCACCCCTGCCAGCTGCTGGCCTGCCCGGCTGGGCCCGCCGCCGCTCCGCCTGCTGATGAAGACGCCGGCGAGAACGACTCCAGGGATGCGATTAACGACGACAATGGTGGAGGCGGCGTCGGACAGAGTAGCTAGCGGCGATGCATAGCAATTAGCTTATCCGCCGTGGCTTGCCCGCTTTCTGCATCTTGTTGTTGCCTGTTATTTCTGATGGGATTCTTGTCTGCATCCAAGCTTTTACACTTCTTCATCTCCCTTCCCCTCATCTCCTCCCCTCTCTTCATCTCCTGTACTCCCTTCATCTCCTCCACTCCCTACATCTTCTCTACTCCCTTCATCTCCTCCCTCCCTTCATCTCCTCCACACCCTTCATCTCCTCCACCCCCTTTATCTCCTCCACCCCCTTTATCTCCTCCACACCCTTCATCTCCTCCACACCCTTCATCTCCTCCACACCCTTCATCTCCTCCACCCCCTTTATCTCCTCCACACCCTTCATCTCCTCCACACCCTTCATCTCCTCCACACCCTTCATCTCCTCCACACCCTTCATCTCCTCCACCCCCTTTATCTCCTTCACTCCCTTCATCTCTCCTCCCTTCATCTTCTTCCCTCCCTTCATCTCCTCTTTCTCCTTTCAGCCCCTCTCCTCCCTCTCCATTTATCTCCTCTTCTCTCTCTCCCTTCATTTCTTCTCTCTCCCTTTATCTCATCTTCTCTCTCTCCACCTCCCCTTCTTTCATCTCTCCTCAGCTCTTCTTCCGACTTGTCAACTCTCCTTTTTTGGCCTCCTCTGTTTGGTCCGCAGTCCGCCACATTCTACACAAGATATCGTCAAGTCTGACAGATCAATCCCCTGGTTTCACAAGTCAAATTCTGTAATTCCAACAACGAAACCTACTCATTCTTTCACATTGTTCTGGTACGCTTTATAAGTTTTTTGGCAATTCTGTCATCTTAGTTTAGAGTTGCTTAATAATAGTTTTATACTCTATTACTGATTTATATACTCCAGTTGTTGCTGTCAGTAGTAAATATTGGTGAGTGTATTTCACGGACTGTTGTCTATTCTAATGTTGTTGTTGAACAGGATGCACTCTCATGGCACAATGCACCTTTTTCACGACTATGCTGCTATGAAGGAAAATTTTAATGCAATCTGTTTGGATTTTTGTGGCTCCGCTTTTGCTTGCCTAACACCTAATAGCTCTCTATTTTACACGCACTACTTGTAGTATTAAGAATATGTGATTATCTTCCTGTCATGTTTTATCATTTTAAATCATTTTTTATCGATCAATCGGCATAGATTTTTGTCCGACTCTAGTCAGCATTAAGTTTTTTATTTCTCATGGAGTTTCATAATTATCTTAAATAGGTACGAGTACGATGCTGCTCAGACAGGTTTTCAGTCTTGTTGTTTTCGAACTTTTATAAATTTAAAAAAATATTTGATTGACAAAATTGGAGACTAGATTCCGCTTTTTTATGTTGCACAGATTCTCCGTGTTGAAATTTACTCATTTCTAATAGCTTTATAATCATTTTTACTAAAGCTTTGTAGTCAATAGATTACCTCTGCAAAATCCATGCTATTCATATTCATATTTATCGTTTCTGCTCGCCTGACCGTCTCCAATGGGCTCCGTGTCGTCTCTTATTCCGGATGAGAACCAGATCAAGGATATACAAGAGGAGACCGGCTGTGAGTTGTGCTTATGCGGCCTTTCTGTGCAATTTTATCTTTACCTTGAGCACTAACTGGTAGTCTACCTGACCCTCTACCTGACACTAGCTGACCCTCTACCTGACACTACCTGACACTCTACCTGACACCTACCTGGTACTACCTGACACTCTTTCTGGTACTACCTGGCACTCTACCTGACACTCTGACACTCTACCTAACACTCCAACTGACACTACCTGACACTCTACCTGACACTCTGACACTCTACCTGACACTCCAACTGACACTACCTGACACTCTACCTGACACTCCAACTGACACTACCTGACACTCTACCTGACACTCTGACACTCTACCTGACACTCCAACTGACACTACCTGACACTACCTGACACTCCAACTGACACTACCTGACACTCTACCTGACACTCTGATACTCTAACTGACACTACCTGACACTCTACCTGACACTACCTGACACTCTACCTGACACTACCTGACACTCTACCTGACATTCTACCTGACACGCTGACACTACCTGACACTACCTGACACTACCTGACACTCTGATACTCTAACTGACACTACCTGACACTCTACCTGACACTCTGACACTACCTGACATTACCTGACACTACCTGACACTCTACCTGACACTCTGACACTACCTGGTACTGACACTACCTCCTGCTCCATTTCACACACCGTACACTCCATCCTACACTCCACCTCACACTCCACCTCACTCTCCACCTCACACTCTACCCTACACTTCACCTCACTCCACCTCACTCCACCTCACTCCACCCCACACTCCACCTCACATTCCACCTCACATTCCACCTCTCTCTCGCCACTCCCCGCCCCGCCATCGGCAGTAAGCAAAGAGCAGCTCCAGCGTCTCAACAGCCGTTTCATCGCACTGGACAAGCAGAGCGAGGGCAGCCTGCGCCGCGAGGACCTGGAGCGCATCCCGGAGCTGTACGTGAACCCGGTCAGCCAGTTCCTGCTTGACGCATTCTTCCGCGATCGGAATGAGATCAACTTTCTAGAGTTTGTGAAGTTTCTGGCCACATTCCGGCCAGTGGACGAGGGCCGGCCAACTTCAATTAATCGTCGGGAAGCGAAACTGCGATTCCTATTCGACATGTACGATCTGGATCGGGACGGCGTGATCAGCGTTGATGAGGTGCACCGGATGCTGGAGGAGCTGCTTGGCAGGCACGGCCGGCCAGATCAGGTGCTGTCAATCGCCAGGCGGATTGTTCACGAGGCCGCGCTGGACTACGCGGCCGCCAACGGAGTCGCCGAGATGCCGTCAGGTGGACAGATCGATTCCATCGATTTTCCCGCGTTTGAGCACGCGATGCGAAATGTTTCCGACCACCAGCTGTCTATTTGCTTTCTGAGCTGACTATCGGATTAGTAGCTTAGTTTATCACTAATCCAAACAGTTGAGAAAATTTGGAGGCCGATTTTTTTAAAATTATTCATGCTTTTTAAAAGCCGAGGTCGAAAACGATTTTTAAAGATTGATTTAAAAAAAAAACTGGTTTTTGAAGGCCGAGTTTAAGACTGTTTTTTTCGAAGCCCATTTAAAAATTGTTTTAAAGCCCTATTGTAAAACAGGATTTTGAAGGCCGATTTTTAAAACGGGGCTTTCGTAGGCTAATTTTAGAACTGGTTTTTTTTAAAGGCCGATCGATTTTAACACAATTTTCGAAATGGACTATAACGTTTGTTCGAAACCAGTTTTTTAAACAGAAAAAAATCGGCTTCCAAATTATTTCGTTAAACTTAAAGATCAGATTAGATTTTTATTTACTTGTGGGATTAAAAAAATTTAACTAATTGCTATTCTAAGTACTAAAAGTAGATTAATTCACTTTGCAGCTGAATCAGTTTATTTGCGCGCGAGCCCCGTGCCGTCTTTGTCTCCCGAAGTATATCTGATACTCTGACTAATATAAATGTTTTCCATATTATTTTCTGCTCTTGTAAGATGCACCTATCCTCCTGTTCAGCCTTGCCCACATAATTGTAGTTTGTTGTATGTTTTTAGCATTCACTCCCAACTGAAGCAAATTTACATGCGCCATTGTTTACTCATTAATATTATTTATGTATATTTCTGTTATATTTCAAGAGTCTCAGTTTAAAGGAAAACTTTTTTCTATTTTTTATTAATAACGCATGCTAATCCTATGTCTGCTGCTTCTGTTATCGATTGTTTTTTTGCACTTTATGCTCTTAAATTCTGTGACTGTTAGTGACAGGTGATTGGTAATATCAGTGACAGGTGATTGGTAATATCAGTGACAGGTGATTGGTAATATCAGTGACAGGTGATTGGTAATATTAGTGACAGGTGATTGGTAATATCAGTGACAGGTGATTGGTAATATTAGTGACAGGTGATTGGTAATATTGGTGACAGGTGATTGGTAATATTGGTGACAGGTGATTGGTAATATCAGTGACAGGTGATTGGTAATATTGGTGACAGGTGATTGGTAATATCAGTGACAGGTGATTGGTAATATCAGTGACAGGTGATTTGTAATATCAGTGACAGGTGATTTGTAATATCAGTGACAGGTGATTGGTAATATTGGTGACAGGTGATTGGTAATATTGGTGACAGGTGATTGGTAATATCAGTGACAGGTGATTGGTAATATTGGTGACAGGTGATTGGTAATATCAGTGACAGGTGATTGGTAATATCAGTGACAGGTGATTGGTAATATCAGTGACAGGTGATTGGTAATATTGGTGACAGGTGATTGGTAATATCAGTGACAGGTGATTGGTAATATCAGTGACAGGTGATTGGTAATATCAGTGACAGGTGATTGGTAATATTAGTGACAGGTGATTGGTAATATTAGTGACAGGTGATTGGTAATATTAGTGACAAGTGATTGGTAATATCAGTGACAGGTGATTGGTAATATTAGTGACAAGTGATTGGTAATATCAGTGACAGGTGATTGGTAATATTAGTGACAAGTGATTGGTAATATTAGTGACAGGTGATTGGTAATATTAGTGACAGGTGATTGGTAATATTAGTGACAAGTGATTGGTAATATTAGTGACAAGTGATTGGTAATATTAGTGACAGGTGATTGGTAATATTAGTGACAGGTGATTGGTAATATTAGTGACAAGTGATTGGTAATATTGCTGACAGATAAGTTGGGAGAATTTGCAGGTTATCTCAGCATTTTTACACGTAATTTATGATCGTTTTTGTCAATATTGGGGCAACCTGCATTCCGGAATGGCCGCTTAATATCATTTATTTCCCCAGGCTATAAAAAGTAGAATGTGACCTATGTAGCGCATTGCATTTCCTTAGAGAATATGTTCGAGTAGTATAGATAGCTAAAATAAAAGCGAGTTTTTCTGCTCACTTTTGTCCGCCTAACCATTTTGCACATTTCAAATCATTGTTTGCTTATGCATATATTTAATGTATTTGTGGTTTTATGACTAGCTTGTATAGAGATTATCAATGCCACTCTATTTTGTCAGGAGTTCAATAAATACAGTAATAAAGTTTGTAGTCTAAATAATTATTATTGAGAGAATTCAATCAAAATGCCAGCTGTTAAATAGCGTCTTGGTGTAATTAAATCGACCTTTGTTAGTGCTTTGAAAAAGCTGTTCAACTGTAGTCCCATTTCGTTTTATTGTCCAACTGGCTCGCCTGCACGTACATGTGCGTGTGTACATGCCTAGTTTAGGGTGGCGGGCGCGCGGCCTTCAGGTCACGTGATCTTATTTATACGCGGTAGGCGTGTCCCGCCCCAGCGGAGTCGATAAGACGAGCTGAACCGGCTAGGACAGAAGATTCCGTCTGCGAACCAGTCAGCAGGCGGGGCACAGTCTGGCCGCATGCTGTTCTGTGCTGGCCAGATTTATCCAGTCCGAAAGCAGACAAAAGGCGACCCTTTAAATACGCCAACGCATTTATATATTCACTCCCGTGTCTTCTATTGAAAACGCCTGGAAGCTTTTCCGAAGCAAACCCAGTAAAATTCGAATCCAATTCGTCCATGGAGACTTGCTATTGCGTTTCTACGATTCTAGTTGTGGAGAAGGCCAACAGTGTCGCTTCCGCGACCGAGGCGGTGGCATCGGCGGCGGAGACTGCGGCGACTGCGGCGATAGACGACGATCTGCCAGTCTACAGCCGCGAGCAGGTCAGTTGGCATGCCAACAGCGAAAGCTGCTGGATAGTGATCGACAATCTGGTGTACGACGTGACCGAATTTCTCAAGCAGGTTTGTAGATCTCCTTTGACTTTTGAATTAGGAAATTTTCTCATTACGCATTTAATCTACTTAAAGTAGCCTAAGTAGCACAAAGATTAAAATTATTTTCTTTGAATTAAAAAACTCAACAGCACCCGGGTGGAGCGGAAGTGCTGCTAGAGAACGCCGGCGCGGACTGCACGGAGGCCTTCAAGGACACCGGGCACAGCGGAGCCGCCAGGCAGCAGCTGGCCAACTATCTGGTCGGCCGCCTGCCAGCTCGGAAGTTCACGTGCAGTGAATCAATCAACTGACTTCGGAATGTGCAAACAGCAAACCTATTGATTCCTGTTACTCATCCCTTACTTTTAAATCGCTTATTCATATTTCATTTCAATTGCTTGATGGATGTATTTGCACTCTTAAATTTGTCTTTTTTGTTCACATTTAGATACAGCGAAAACAAGTATTTTAATTGACAGTTCAAAAGCCTTGAGGTAACCGCGAGATCGGCGACCGGTGCCAACTGCCACTGATATTTTAACTTTTCTTCTGCAAGCAATAATAAACAAACAACAACAAAAGCAATTCAACAACAGCTTTCGCGCATTTAAATTCGTGGCAACAGACAAATGCGACAGCACAGACAAAGAACTATTACTTGTTTTGTTTATTTGTAGTCGCTATGTGCAGAGTACTTTAAAGAAAATTAGACGAAAATGGTTAACCAATTAATTATACTACTGTTGCAAACCGTTTTAGTAGTACGAAAAAAAATTACTTCCGTAACTTTAGTCGTTTATATATAACTAATTGTACTACTAACTGCCTTCTTTATTCAGTAGTGCAAAGAGACTGTCAGTTTTAATTATGCGAGCACAAACAGAACAGTTTTGTAAATATATAATTGACAAACGATGTACAAGAAAACGTTTAGAACCGGTTGAATTCAAACGAGATCATCAATCACTCGGTCAGGGCCTTCTTGTACCAGAATCGAGCCCTATGATCGTCCGAGCAGCTGATAAAGGCGGGCATGGTGGTGGAGTGAGTCATAAACCGGACCACTCCGTTGTGCGACAGGGCCAGCAGTCTCTGGCGATCGGCGCTCCGAGAATCCCAGCAGCAGAGCGACTTGGTGGCCTCGTCCGGGAACATCACGAAGTCCTCGGTGTGGTTGAACACAGCGTTGGTTCGATGGCTCTGCCGGCCACTGGCCCCGGCTCCCGTGTAGGTGATGAGGGGCCGGCCAGTGCTCAGCTCCCACAGCTTCACCTGTGAGTCCTTGCCGGAGCTGAGGATGTACTTGCCTGCGTGGGAGCAGGATGAACTGAGTTTTAATACTCTGCTTTGGCTCGTCGTAGCCCAGCAACTGAGGATCTGGGAGGCTGGCTCAGCAACTGAGGATTTGGGAGGCTGGCTCAGCAATTGAGGATCTGGGAGGCTGGCCCAGCAACTGAGGATCTGGGAGGCTGGCCCAGCAACTGAGGATCTGGGAGGCTGGCTCAGCAACTGAGGATCTGAGAGGCTGGCCCAGCAACTGAGGATCTGGGAGGCTGGCTCAGCAACTGAGGATCTGGGAGGCTGGCCCAGCAAATGAGGATCTGGGAGGCTGGCCCAGCAACTGAGGATCTGGGAGGCTGGCCCAGCAACTGAGGATCTGGGAGGCTGGCCCAGCAACTGAGGATCTGAGAGGCTGGCCCAGCAACTGAGGATCTGGGAGGCTGGCTCAGCAATTGAGGATCTGGGAGGCTGGCCCAGCAACTAGGGATCTGGAAGGCTGGCCCAGCAACTAGGGATCTGGAAGGCTGGCTCAGCAACTGAGGATCTGGAAGGCTGGCTCAGCAATTGAGGATCTGGGAGGCTGGCCCAGCAACTGACACTCTGGGAGGCTGGCCGAGCAACTGAGGATCTTGGAGGCTGGCCCAGCAACTGAGGATCTGGGAGGCTGGCCCAGCAACTGACACTCTGGGAGGCTGGCCGAGCAACTGAGGATCTTGGAGGCTGGCCCAGCAACTGAGGATCTGGGAGGCTGGCCCAGCAACTGAGGATCTGGGAGGCTGGCCCAGCAACTGACACTCTGGGAGGATGGCTCAGCAATTGAGGATCTGGGAGGCTGGCCCAGCAACTGACACTCTGGGAGGCTGGCCCAGCAACTGAGGATCTGGGAGGCTGGCCCAGCAACTGAGGATCTGGGAGGCTGGCCCAGCAACTGAGGATCTGGGAGGCTGGCTCAGCAACTGAGGATCTGGGAGGCTGGCCCAGCAACTGACACTCTGGGAGGCTGGCCCAGCAACTGAGGATCTTGGAGGCTGGCCCAGCAACTAGGGATCTGGGAGGCTAGCACAGCAACTGAGGATCTGGGAGGCTGGCCCAGCAACTGAGGATCTGGGAGGCTAGCACAGCAACTGAGGATCTGGGAGGCTGGCCCAGCAACTGAGGATCTGGGAGGCTGGCCCAGCAACTGAGGATCTGGGAGGCTAGCACAGCAACTGAGGATCTGGGAGGCTAGCACAGCAACTGAGGATCTGGGAGGCTGGCCCAGCAACTGAGGATCTGGGAGGCTGGCCCAGCAACTGAGGATCTGGGAGGCTAGCACAGCAACTGAGGATCTGGGAGGCTAGCACAGCAACTGAGGATCTGGGAGGCTGGCCCAGCAATTGAGGATCTGGGAGGCTGGCCCAGCAACTGACACTCTGGGAGGCTGGCCCAGCAACTGAGGATCTTGGAGGCTGGCCCAGCAACTAGGGATCTGGGAGGCTAGCACAGCAACTGAGGATCTGGGAGGCTGGCCCAGCAACTGAGGATCTGGGAGGCTAGCACAGCAACTGAGGATCTGGGAGGCTGGCCCAGCAACTGAGGATCTGGGAGGCTAGCACAGCAACTGAGGATCTGGGAGGCTAGCACAGCAACTGAGGATCTGGGAGGCTGGCCCAGCAACTGAGGATCTGGGAGGCTGGCCCAGCAACTGAGGATCTGGGAAGCTGGGAGTTTAACACACAAAAGTGAGCCATCTCCCACCATTCCTGGAGAACACAGCGGAGCAGACTTCGTATCCATCGTGGGCCCGTTCAAAATTGGCCACGCAACGGCCGGAGACGCCGTCCCAGAGTTTCAGACAGCCGTCCTTGGACGCTGAGCAGTAGTACTGGCCGGAGCCGGCCCAGCGCAGCATGGTGAGCGCCCGAGTGTGCTGATCGTTGGGATTGCAGCTCACAAAGCACTGGCCAGTGGACACGTCGTAAACGCGCAGGGTTGGCTGGTCGCAGCCGACAATCATGTAGTTGCCGCTTGGGTGAAAGCAGAAGGTTCGAACCTGCCAATGGAAGCCGCACGGGATGAAGCGCTTTCAGAAGCATCTCAGAAGTCGAGTTCGAAAAGTTGTTTTCACGCCTTTCTCAGGATTTCTAACGGATCTTTTGTTTCATATTAACAAAACTTTGTCATTGATTAAGGGGACCTTAAAACTGCTAATTAAAGCTTGACCTTGATACTATTTTACAAGCTCGGATTATCGCAGGTTGGATTATCACAAGCTCGGATTATCACAAGCTCGGATTATCACAAGCTCGGATTATCCCATGCTCGGATTATCACAAGCTCGGATTATCACAAGCTTGGATTATCACAAGCTCAAATTATCACAAGCTCAAAACCTAGCAAGCTCGAAACTTTACAAGTTCGAACTTATTGCAAACAAACAGTTGGAGGCTATTTGACAATAAGAAGCTTGCAGCTTGCTTGCAAAAAGCAACAACCCCCCAGCAACAGGCGGGCAAACTAACCGGTGAAGCCTCTCTCAGACTTCTCTGCGCTTTCTTCACAGACGGATTGGAATAGTCGAACAGTTTCACATAGTAGTCCTTGGACGCGGAGGCCAGCAGGGTGAGCCGCGGATCCGGGTGGAACTCCAGACAGGTGACCTCCTCCGTGTGATCGTACAGAGTGCGAATCACCGGGTGCGACTCGCTGGAGCCGTCGTCTCCGCCCATGCCTTTCAGCAGCATCCGTTCAATGTCCAAGATTTTAATGCTGGCATCGGTGGATCCCGTGCAGACCAGCTGGCCGCTCGGGCTGAAGGCGGCCGAACGGCACGGCGCTTTATGCGAAGTGACGTAACAGGTTTCGTACAGAGCAGCCTCAGGCGACTTGGCTACGGTCTCGGACTCGATTTCCAAATCAATACCGGTGCCCGGTTCAACAGCATTGGCATCGTGCATGGCTTTCTCTTTCTCCTCCTCCTCCAGGGACAGGCCGGTGCGGACCAGGTTCAGCAGGCGGCTGGACGGGCCGCAGGGCACGGATTTATCATTCACCAGGCTGTTGAGCTTCACGGCTATGGACTGGTGGCCATCGTAGTACAGCTGGCTGATAATCAGCCGGTTCAAGTGCTCGCGCTCCTTGTAGCTCATGACGCTGAAGTGTATATTGCCGCTAATTGAGTATCGGGCTCAGCATTGTCCAACTTGTAATTTAATTTAGACAAAAATCAAAGGCTGCTAATCTGCTAGCTGAATTGGTGCTCAGGTTAATCTAAATACTCATAACTAGCTACCAGTACCGACGCATGAGGTAAAAAAAATTAAACGAAAAATGCAAAACAACTGCAAAAAAGTTCTTATATTTACCTGTATTTATGAAACAAAACATATTAACAACAATAGCACTTAAACTAAGCTCAATTTTAAATACAATTCTCAGATAAGACTCAGTATTGGCTACAAGAAGCTAATCAGAAGCGTTTGAGGACGTCTGCAGCTCCAGTCCCCATCTCCATGTCCATCTTCAGTCCCCAGCTCCATCTCCAGTCCCCATCTCCATCTCCAGTCCCCATCTCCATCTCCAGTCCCCATCTCCAGTCCCCATCTCCATCTCCAGTCCCTAGCTTCATCCTCAGTCCCCAGCTTTATCTTGAGTCCCTAGATCCATCTTCACTCCCTAGCTTCATCTTTAGTCCCTAGCTTCATCCTCAGTCCCCAGCTTCATCCTCAGTCCCCAGCTTCATCCTCAGTCCCCAGCTCCATCTTCAATCCCTAGCTTCATCTCCAGTCCCCAGCCTCAGCTCAGCATGAAACAGACTCGTAGCAGCCTCAATCCTCATCCACAGGCACAACTCGGCCATTTCGCACAGTAATCTGTCGAGTGCCGCAGCATTCGTCCAGCAGTCCCCGACTGTCCGAGCTGAGGTTGTCGGCGCCATCACCCAGCGGTCTCAGCCGGCGCAGCAGGTCCCGCGCCTCGGGGCAATCCTGGCACAGATTTCTGATAGCCAAAGCGGCCCACTGCCTCAAACAGGGATTCTTATCGTCTAAAGCTAAGCAGTTCAACAGCTCCGGTAGGCCGCCTTCTTTCACTATTGCCAACTGAAATGGCGGATTGGAGTAGGCGGCATTGGCCAGGAAGCGGACCAGAGCGGTTTTCAATGCCGCTCCCGGATGCGACAGCGCCGCTTCGTAGACCGGATCGGCGTCCGACTGCGACGACGACGATAAAAGGCGGCGCCGGTCGACTGCGAACGGACCAGCAGGGTTGGCGCGGCCGGCCAAGTCGGCGCAGCGCAACAGCTGGCAAGCCAGGCGGGCCAGGCCCAGATCCCGGCGGAGGCTGGACGCTACATCATCATCATCATCATCATCATGAGTCTGACCAGCTTGCCAATTGGCCAACGGTCGGCCCAGCAGATCGCAGGCGCAGAAGAACAGAGCGGAGCCGGACTCCAGGCTAACCGGATCGGCTCGAACTGTGCACAGCAGCTGGCTGGCGTAGCTTCTTAGGTGCTCAAGCAGGCGGCGCCAGGCGGCTCTGGACAGCGGAGGCGGCTCCGGCTGGGACTGTACAGCCAAGTGGAGCAGCTGGGCCAAGCAGTCTTGAGCAGCTGGCGCCGGCTGCATTTCGGACAGGCGCAGCTCCGGCATCAGCAGGCGGGAGCCGCAGTCAGTGCCAAGAAGCTCGCGCAGAGCCAACAGCCGGTCTCCTGCGCAGCTGCCGCTATCCTCTTCCACTCCGCAGACTGTCAGCAGCTCCTGACGAACAAAGACCGCAGCCTGTTCCTCCGCAGCCGGATTGGCAGCCAGGCATTGGGAGCCGGACCGGCTGGAGCTCAGCAGCACCAGCAGCAGGCTGAGACAGGCGGCTGGACGGTCGCGATCTCGCTGCTGCAGAGACAGCACAAGCCGGCACAGGCTGCTCAGCCAGTCAGTCACGTGACCAGCTAGCCGACTCCCCGACGATCTTTCAACACTATCCAAGGAGTCAAAGGCGCAGGCGTTGTACACCGTCTGAATGGCTACAGACGCGGTCACGGAGGCGTCTGGCTGCTGAGCAGGACAGCGTTCTGCGCTTTGTACAACCGCGGCTAGGAAGCGCTCAGCCAAGGTGTCATCAACAACCAGCTGACTTCGGAACTCGCCGCACAGAGCGGCCATCGATCTGGCAGCCCGGAGCAGCCGCAGGGCTGAGTCGCTGGAGTCCGACTGCTGCTGCTGCTGCTGCTCGATGCTCAATAGCAATTCGTTGCATTCGGCTAGAGTCATCCGCGCCGCATCATCCGGTTGAGTAGCTCTTGTTGCCATGGCGACTGCTGTCGCTGAAGCAAATAATCAATAGGACACTATCTGAATCTAGGAAAATTTTATGAAGTCTCACTTTTGCGAGAAAAATCCCGATGCTATTATAGATACTAAGCGTGTGCTCTATAATAATAAATAATATCTGAAGGCTGCGTACGGCTGTTCAGTCCAAGGATTGGGGGGTTGCCACACACCCTCAATTACCCCAGCTAATGCTGGCACCCATTTTACAGCTAGGGGAACTGAAGCAATGCAGAGTTCAGTGTCTTGCTGCAAGGACACAAATTGTTCCCAAGTGGGTCGAGAATCGAACCTCCGACCCCACTGTAACCACCAGGCTACAAACACTTGTATGTCCTCTATGCTACAGTCTAAAAGATCTGCTCCATTCCTTGTTTTATAGACAGGTTGAAAAACAGCCTCGTAGCAAACATTTTTAGACCCGTGGTCCGTAGTGTATATATTTAGAAAATTGGATTAGACAACGACAAAAATGCACTAAAAAAATCCATATAATTGCATCCAGCAATCAGATAGGCTTAGCGCCCAGCTTAGCTAAACTGCTAGCCAATATTTTCTGCTTTCGAACAGTCGAATCGGCCGAATAGAATCGGGTTAGAAATTTGGCCGCGCATCTGACTGTGCCGCTGCAGTGCAGAGTTGCTATGGCAACCCGGGAGCCGTGCAATGACTTCACGAAGGGCAGAGCGGAGGCCAGGTAGCGATGCGTGTCGCGGCTCACTCGGAGCACCAGGACGCCGGTGTCGCGGCTCCAGTCCACCAGTTTGAGTCGGTTCACAACCCGGCCAAGGCCGAGGGCTCCGTGCAGCGTCAGCACGGATTCTCGGACAGCCGCAATCAGCTCGCCTTCGCCAGCCTGAGCTGCGGCCTGCCGATTCTCGGCCACCAACTCGCAGGTTAGGTAGCGGTACTTCTTGCGCACCTGGAGTCCGTAGCGAACTCAGTGTGATTAAGGAGTAAAGAGGGATAAACAATCGGGTAGAACTGGGGAGAGAAGTGAGGGACAGCGGGCAGTGGCGTAGCCAGGGGGGCGGGGGGCCGCGGCCCCCTCCCCTAATCACCTGGGGGGTGGGGTTGGGCGCGGCGGGTACAAAAAACCATGAGGCAATTGCGTGCCTGCGGCGCCAAAATGAGTGCCTGCGGCGCCAAAATGAGTGCCTGCGGCGCCAAAATGAGTGCCTGCGGCGCCAAAATGAGTGCCTGCGGCGCCAAAATGAGTGCCTGCGGCGCAAAAATGAGTGCCTGCGGCGCCAAAATGAGTGCCTGCGGCGCAAAAATGAGTGCCTGCGGCGCCAAAATGAGTGCCTGCGGCGCCAAAATGAGTGCCTGCGGCGCCAAAATGAGTGCCTGCGGCGCCAAAATGAGTGCCTGCGGCGCCAAAAGTGGCAATGGCATAAGGCATGGCTAGCCAGGCCAACCCACCCCCCCAATTGAAATACCTGGCTACGCCACTGACAGAGGGATAAACAATCGGGTAGAACTGGGGAGAGTAGATGATTAAGCTTAGATAAGGGATTAGGAAACTGCATAAAGGTTACTTCTGAGCAGAAAGTTGAGCTTCAAAAACAAACAAAGAACTGCACAGAAGTCGCGCGGTCGAAGCCAGCAAAGTCCCAAGGTAATTTGCAGTTTTATTAATCGCTACAGATAGAATTTATAAAGTACAACACAAATCAATCATTTATTGTTATCCGACAGCCGAAAACACAAAAGCAGAAGACAATTACAAAGAGCAGAAAGAGTAAAATCAAAATTAAATTAAAAATCACCACAGATAGACTGACAAATCGATAGAAATAAAAACACATCTGGGCAGCTATACAATGTGTTTAGAGAGCTTGAAAAGACACCAAATACATATGCATATTTGTATTGCAGGTAGTTTAAATGTATTTTAATAATCTTATTAACCAAATTAGACTTTTTTTAACTTATAGCTTTTATTTGCATTAATAGTTTCTATCTATCTAGTTCTAATATTTTATTTGGTACAATAAATTTACCGAGACAATACGCACTACTGATTTAAGTAGCATCGCACACCTAAATAAGACAAAGAGCAAAGAGCAAACAAAGAGCAAAAAACTAGTTCAATTAAATGAAAAAGGTGATATTTTTAAAATGCAAGGAGCAAAAAAGAACGCAGAGTCAACTAAAATGATTTCAAATTAACTAAATCTGAGGATCCTTCCTACATATTAAAATGAACGCTAGCAGAGACAGGGCGACAGTGAAATATATAAGCCAACAGAAGGCAATAAGGGAGGCAAGATTATTGGTGTGCCATTTCCCGTCATTCCCACATTAACAGTGCCATTTCCCGCATCAATAGTGTTACTACCAGCATCAATAGTGTCATTTCCAGCATCAATAGTGCCATCTGCAGCATCAATAGTGTTATTTCCAGCATCAATAGTGTCATTTCCAGCATCAATAGTGTCATTTCCAGCATCAGTGCCATCTGCAGCATCAATAGTGTCATTTCCAGCATCAATAGTGTCATTTCCAGCATCAGTGCCATCTGCAGCATCAATAGTGCCATTTCCAGCATCAATAGTGTCATTTCCAGCATCAATAGTGTCATTTCCAGCATCAATAGTGTCATTTCCAGCATCAGTGCCATCTGCAGCATCAATAGTGTCATTTCCAGCATCAATAGTGTCATTTCCAGCATCAATAGTGTCATTTCCAGCATCAATAGTGTCATTTCCAGCATCAATAGTGTCATTTCCAGCATCAATAGTGTCATTTCCAGCATCAATAGTGCTATTTCCAGCATCAATAGTGTCATTTCCAGCATCAATAGTGTCATTTCCAGCATCAGTGCCATCTGCAGCATCAATAGTGTCATTTCCAGCATCAATAGTGTCATTTCCAGCATCAATAGTGTCATTTCCAGCATCAATAATGCTATTTATAGCACCAATAGTGCCATTTCCCGCATCAATAATGCCATTTCCAGCATCAAGTGCCATTTTCCGCAGAAATTGTAAGACTATTTGGAAAATAAGATTATTTGGAGCTATCAATAGTACTTAACGCATATGCTTCAGGTATGAAAACATCTGGCGCATAATCAGAAACATCAGCGAGTAGTATAGTTAGGACATGCTGGACTTCCAAGCAGCGCGATTCGAACGAATTATATAATTAAACATAATCAGTCACCAAAAATTCGATAACAAAATAGGCGCAAATTCAAATAAATGATAATGATTGGAATTTCAAACAAACCAAAGCAATTTCAGGGACTCTTTTACACGCCACAGTAAAACAAAGACTAACAAAGGAAGCCCCCAGTTGACAACAGAAGAGGAAATTAAAGACAGGCGGTCAATGGCAGCAATGCATTAGACATGGAATAGTCCTGCTTTACTTTGTCTATCAAACGGTCGGGCAGGTCAACAGTGTTAGGCCTGGACAATGTCAATTTGCACGTAGAGCTGCTTCACACCGATCTGTGGGGATTAACGAATGGGAGGATGCCAATGTTAAAGTCTCTCTGTTTTGAGGTGGCAAATGCGATGCTTTACCTGTCGGATTGCATTATTATAATGTATTTGCCTAAATCTTACGCATGAGATCCTATTCCCATTAACTTACATGTAGATATACCATTCTCAACAGCGTACCCTGATGTCCATCCACCCCGAAATCTCCTCAAAACCTTCTCTGGGATCTCATGCTCAAGATGCCCTCTCCTCTGGGATCTGATGCTCAAGATGTCCTCTCCTCTGGGATCTCATGCTCAAGATGCCCTCGCCTCTGGGATCTGATGCTCAAGATGCCCTCGCCTCTGGGATCTGATGCTCAAGATGCCCTCTCCTCTGGGATCTCATGCTCAAGATGCCCTCGCCTCTGGGATCTGATGCTCAAGATGCCCTCTCCTCTGGAATCTCATGCTCAAGATGCCCTCTCCTCTGGGATCTCATGCTCAAGATGCCCTCTCCTCTGGGATCTGATGCTCAAGATGTCCCCTTCTCTGGGATATCATGCTTACGATCTCCCCTTCTTTGAGATCTCATGCTTAAGATCTCCTCTTCTCTGAGACTGAGATCTTATGCTTAAGATCCTCCTTCCCTGAGATCTCATGCTCAAGATATCTCTTTCTCTTGGATCTCATGCTCAAGATATCTCTTTCTCTTGGATCTCATGCTCAAGATCTGCCTTTCTCATGCTCGAGACCTCATCCAGAGATTTTATTGTCAAAATCTCTTCATCAGAGCTACATGTAATTAAAATTAAGATCTACATGACACTCGCCAGATAAAGCGAGCTCGAACAACTACTCACCTGGTAAAACATGTTATGCGTCTGACTCTGTATGTAGCGAATATCGGCAGACGGGGCCACCTCCAGTTTAATATTGCCAATATAGACATCGGAGCACAGAGTCCAGAAGTGCGGCTCCTGAATAGAATAGACGCCTTCGAGACTCGCCACCCGATTGAAACAAGCCGGCAGTTCGTGCTCAAGCTGCTTAGGAGTGCGCATCATTAATATGCTTAGACTGTCGGACACTAGCGATAGCACTGATACAAATATGAGTACAGCGATAAACATTGAGCAGATTGGATCAGCGGCCATCCAACCAAAGTATTGAATAAGCAGAGAGGAGATGATGACGCCTATGCTGCCCAGCGTGTCGGCCATGATGTGCAGAAATACGCCCTGCGAGTATGTGTTAGATGAGTTAAAGGGCACTCTGTAATATTAACTCTAAAGCGCATCTGTGTTACTTTACCCGTGTTAATTTACGATACATATCGGCAAGAATGTTGCCTCTAATCTCACCTGCATGATTTTGTTGCCGCCGCCTCCGCCCTGGTGACCAACGCCATCCGAACCCGAAGCGGTCAGGTCTTCGCCAGCTTTCGTAGAGGAATAATCATTAGCTGGATGGTGGTGCGAGTGACCGTGACCGCCGCCGTGGCTGTGACCGTGATCGTGCGAGTGACCGTGACCTCCGCCGCCGTGACTGTGACCGTGACCGCCGCCGCCGTGCGAGTGGCCGTGGTGAGAGCCGCCGTGTTGGAATACAAATATGCCAATAATATTGACTAGGAAGCCCAGCACGGACACTATGAAGAGGCGGTCGTGCTTCACCTCTGGCGGCTCCGCCAGACGCTGCGAGGGCGGCGAGGGTTGGAGAAGGTCAAGCAAAATTGAAGATCTTATCTGCTTCTGCTCTTTGTTTTTTAAATTAACTTTTTTAAGTTTTTATACGCCTTTTCAAGTTCTGCTCCTCATTTCAGTTTCTGCTTCTCCTTTCAGTTTCTGCTTCTTATTTCATTTTCTGCTTCTCCTTTCAGTTTCTGCTTCTCCTTTCAGTTTCTGCTTCTCCTTTCAGTTTCTGCTCCTCATTTCAGTTTCTGCTCCTCATTTCAGTTTCTGCTTCTCCTTTCAGTTTCTGCTTCTTATTTCAGTTTCTGCTTCTCCTTTCAGTTTCTGCTTCTCCTTTCAGTTTCTGCTTCTCCTTTCAGTTTCTGCTTCTACTTTCAATTTCTGCTTCTTCTTTCAGTTTCTGCTTCTCCTTTCAGTTTCTGCTTCTCCTTTCAGTTTCTGCTTCTCCTTTCAGTTTCTGCTTCTTCTTTCAGTTTCTGCTTCTCCTTTCAGTTTCTGCTTCTTCTTTCAGTTTCCGCTTCTCCTTTCAGTTTCTGCTTCTTCTTTCAGTTTCCGCTTCTCCTTTCAGTTTCTGCTTCTTCTTTCAGTTTCCGCTTCTCCTTTCAGTTTCTGCTTCTCCTTTCAGTTTCTGCTTCTTATTTCATTTTCTGCTTCTCCTTTCAGTTTCTGCTTCTCCTTTCAGTTTCTGCTTCTCCTTTCAGTTTCTGCTCCTCATTTCAGTTTCTGCTCCTCATTTCAGTTTCTGCTTCTCCTTTCAGTTTCTGCTTCTTATTTCAGTTTCTGCTTCTTCTTTCAGTTTCTGCTTCTCCTTTCAGTTTCTGCTTCTCCTTTCAGTTTCTGCTTCTACTTTCAATTTCTGCTTCTTCTTTCAGTTTCTGCTTCTCCTTTCAGTTTCTGCTTCTCCTTTCAGTTTCTGCTTCTCCTTTCAGTTTCTGCTTCTTATTTCAGTTTCTGCTTCTCCTTTCAGTTTCTGCTTCTCCTTTCAGTTTCTGCTTCTTCTTTCAGTTTCTGCTTCTCCTTTCAGTTTCTGCTTCTCCTTTCAGTTTCTGCTTCTCCTTTCAGTTTCTGCTTCTTCTTTCAGTTTCTGCTTCTCCTTTCAGTTTCTGCTTCTTCTTTCAGTTTCCGCTTCTCCTTTCAGTTTCTGCTTCTTCTTTCAGTTTCCGCTTCTCCTTTCAGTTTCTGCTTCTTCTTTCAGTTTCCGCTTCTTCTTTCAGTTTCTGCTTCTTCTTTCAGTTTCTGCTTCTTCTTTCAGTTTCTGCTTCTTCTTTCAGTTTCCGCTTCTCCTTTCAGTTTCTGCTTCTTCTTTCAGTTTCTGCTTCTTCTTTCAGTTTCTGCTTCTTCTTTCAGTTTCTGCTCCTAATTTCAGTTTCTGCTTCTTATTTCAGTTTCTGCTTCTTCTTTCAGTTTCTGCTTCTCCTTTCAGTTTCTGCTTCTCATTTCAGTTTCTGCTTCTTCTTTCAGTTTCTGCTTCTCCTTTCAGTTTCTGCTTCTCCTTTCAGTTTCTGCTTCTCCTTTCAGTTTCTGCTTCACCTTTCAGTTTCTGCTTCACCTTTCAGTTTCTGCTTCACCTTTCAGTTTCTGCTTCACCTTTCAGTTTCTGCTTCACCTTTCAGTTTCTGGTTCTCTTTTTGGTTTCTGAAGCTCCTGACAGCGACAGCCTTTTCTGTCAGTTTTTAAGTTTCTGCTTATATTAACAAATTCCGCTTCTCTCACCTCCACAGCCTCAGAGAAGATGAAGAAGGCTACAAACAGCAGGAACAAGCCGTTAACAAAGCCGCCCATGATTTCGGCTCGAACGTAGCTGAAAAATTAATTAGTTCAATTTTAAGCCGATTAATCCATGCTTGCCTGTGAAGAAGCTACAAAAATGTCATTAATACTACTCACCCGTATGAGTAGTTAGGATTGGCACGCCATTTGGACACTAGAGAGGCGGCCAGGCCAGTTAACAGCGCTGTGCAATCGAAGAACATGTGAAATGAGTCGGATATGAGGCCCAGGCTGTTAGTCCAAACTCCGTAGAACAATTCCACAAAGGCGAAGGACAAGTTCAATAGCAGGAAGAAAAACAGATTGCGCGAGTCGCGGTCGGACAGGATTAGCCTAATCCAGCCGGCGATCTTGTCGCAGATGCCCCAGCTGGCTTTAACGCCGGTGTCTTTCGAGTGAATTGGCAGCATTGCGCTGGCCTCTTACCTGAAATTGAGCGATACGGGTCTGTCATGCGGCAAGGCTCCATCATTCTGGCACCCAGTTTTTTTAGAAGCAATTGCCAATAAATGTCAATGCAGCCATTGCTAATGCCAATGCCACCAATCTGATTCCAATGTCAGTCTTACAAATGCAAATACCAGCCATAACCAATGCAAATGCTTGCCATTACAAATACAAATACCAGCCATTACCAATGTAAATACCAGCCATTACCAATGCAAATACCAGCCATTACCAATGCAAATACCAGCCATTACCAATGCAAATACCAGCCATTACCAATGCAAATGCCTGTCTTTAAAAATACAAAAGCCAGCCTTTATCAATGCCAATACCACTAATCTATCTTATGCCTTATCTTATCTTATCTTATCTATCTTATGTGAATTCTGTCAATCTTATCCATTGTGAAGGTAATTTATTAAAAAAATGACAAACTTACAAACTGAAAATAAATATATCACTAACTCATTGACCTAAGACTACAAGATTTATGAGTAATTAGGCATTGAAAAATAAACAACACTAATATTTTGGTTCTTTAAAAAGCAAGTCTAAGTATGACATACTCACACGTTTCTTGGTGCTGCAACCCTCCAAAAATGGTCACGCAACCCCACTGCAGGTCACAGCCCACAGGATGAGAACCATAGGATTTTTTCTATTTTATGACTTGTTATATTACTATACACTAATATATTGCTTATTTTTTATTCCAGAATCCATTCAAAATGAGCTGCAAAGTGGTTCTTATAAGCGATATAAAAATATTGCTATATATTCTAACCAAGAAAAATATATTCCCTTATCTCTTAGCTGTGTCTAAATAAGTCTAATTTTATATTGTCTTTTTATATAGAGATAGAATAAATCCTCTTCCAATAGAATAGAATAAATTGGGATATAAATAGTAATAAATATTTTAACTATTTGCCCTTAGGCTAGGGTAAATAAAGTACAAAATAGTATAGTATATATCAACTACAAGTCAATATTTACATTTCTATTTGCAATATGTATGCATATAACAGTATATATGACAAGATATACTATTGTTCACAATACAAGACCCCTGGTACCCTATTGGAATAAATGGACAATTACAATTTTAGAATTTTCCAATGTCATGTTGCGGCTAGAGTCAAGCCAAGTAATGTCATAGTGCAATAGGTAAACAGCAAGAGTAACTATGATTGTCTTATTAAGGCTAAATGCCTCATTATCAAATTAGCACTATGCCTATGTTCAGTGCAAAAGTTAACATGTTCTGTGTCATGTTGCATTTTTGAGCTTCAATTTTAGACCCCATGTTGCGTATCTACAGGTTTCTACACTTATTCCAATAGGGCCTTGGTACCAAGGCTATAGCTGGATATGCCACTATATATCTATGTACTACCTACTAAAAAATACTAGGATAAACAGCCAAACAAATATTATTATTGCCTTAAGTTTAGAATCAAAGAGCCTATGCTAAGAAAACTGATCTAACATTATACTTTGTTTCTTTAGCAACATTATTGTAGCCAAGGTCTGAATTAGACCCTAGACAAACTTGGGTTTTGGTCAAGTTGAGTAAGTTGAGCAAGTTGATAATGCATATATTTATAATTTGTAGGCCCTATTATATAGTAATATAACTTGATTATTTAACAAAACTTGACACTTATTTGCAAAACTTAGCAAGTCAAGACTGAGTCAAAACTTAGCAGATATCTTCCAAGATATCTGAAATATCATGGAAAATAGTTAAATTAAATAGTTAAATAAATGTTCTACAACATGAAATGAAAATCATTTTATCTTATAAAAATTCTTTTCATGAAAATTTCCAGAATGAAAGTTTATGTTTTTTAATTTTATGCCAATATAAAATTTAAAAAATGTACACCAAGCCTAGAGCTGTTTGAATGCCATTTTTTAGAGAATATATGTTATTAGAAAAAAAAATTACTGAACTTTAAAATGGCTGTTTTTTTATTAAAAACAGATATATTTTTTGCTTTGATTTTGTTTTTCTTATAAATTGTGTTCATATTTTCTTTTTTAGTTTCTAATCATTTTTAAAAGAGCTTTTGTTGGTTGATATTTAACTACACAATTACATTAACCATGAACTCAAATTTTTTACATGCCAACTGTGTATACTTTATATTGAACTTGAAAATTTTATATACCAAGTATATGCCAAGATTGTCAGTGAGAACAAAAATATGCTAGAATTTTCTGGCATAAAAGCTACTTTCTACCTTCTAGACTATGGCCTACATTAATGGAGGTTAATCTATACTAGATGCTATCTTCAATAATGACCATTGCTTAGCAATGTGCCTTATTATTGTTGTTGCTATTATTGTTGAGATAAAACTATAGTGTAGCCATAGGCTATTTAAATATATATTTTTTATAGGCCAATTTTATATTTGTAACAACATTACATAAATTGGCCTTGCATGCCAAAAGTAGATATGCACAGTTGGTGTGCATCACTCCTAAGAAAATAGTGTATGTGCCTACCTGGTGTACACTTTATAGAATTATGTGGAGTTACTGTGAAAAAGAAAAAATAAATGAAAAAAGTTCATAATTTCTAAACATAAATTTCAAGCTTTCTAGGTTTTTAAGCTTGTAATGAAGCACTGAAACAAATTTTTGCATGTATCAATTTTCTACTAGAAATAGTATTGTTGAAACAACAGAAAAAATTAACCAAATTATCTGCCAAAAAGGATTGATAATTATACAATTCAAAAAAGGTGATTTATTGTCACAATGTAAAAAGGTCATTTATTCTTGCAACACCAGCATAGTTTTGAAAATGGGCATGCATTTGTAGGTCTAATTATTTGATTTTTGTTTGGGTATGCACCAAGCATGATCCAGACTATGGGTTAAGCTTAATATTAGGCCTAATACTTTATGAAAACGGACTATAAAAAAGTAGGGCTTCCTGCAGAATTGTTTGTTAAACTCATTGTATACACATTTTTTTAGTTATTGACATGAAACTTTCCAAAAATGAATATTTTCATTATGCCAACATTTTAGAAGTATTGTGATAATGACTATCACTGCTATAGTAGGGCATATCTACAGTAAAAAAAGTAGACCCTCATATTAGATATAATATTAAAATTAGGTTAGGAATTATCGTTCAAACTCTTTATAAGCTTAATTTAATTTTGTACATAGGCCCTAACATAGGCTAAGGCCAGGCCTTGCCGCCTGATGCCTTGGTCTAAAAAACAGTCACAATTCAAAGAGCAAGCTTTATTTTGGTAGGCTCTAGGCCTAGTGATCTGATTATCTTACGACTTAGGCCCTAGCTAAGTTGGCACTATTATGAGCATCAGTGATAGGCACTAGCACTGCTAAATTTGAATTCCACTAAAGTGCTGCTAACATTTTGTTAATGCCGCTAATTCCACTAAATTGAAATTCCAATTAGCGCACACTATCAAAATGCTGCTAATATTTTTTTAGAATCACTAATTAGGCCTATGTTATGCTAAATTAATTTTTTTACTATAAAACTAGATGGTTATTGACTGTTTAATACTTCAAATGAGACCCTATTTGAGTAATAAGTTAAAGATTACATAAATCTACCAAAATTAAATCTAATGTTTTTATTTTTCTTAGAAAAGTGAAACAAAATTTGAATTTCTTTTTTTGCTTTTGCTATCACCAATTAATTTTGTTTTTTATCATTGAATTTTAAAAGTTCAATGACAAACTTTTTTACTTTTCACTTCAATGACAAGTTTTTTTACTACTTTTATTTTGTTAGCAAAAAGTTATTGATTTAGGCTATTTCATTTCATTTAATTATTTAATCAAAGAATTCAATGTTCAACTCAGTTGATATTCTAAGCAATGATGCAAAATGACAGGCTATATCAATAGGGTGATAGTGGGGTTAATAAATCCTGTGACCCATACCACCATTTCAAGTTGATGATCTTGCTTTCTTTCTTGAGTATAAGGACATGGCCCTGGCAAACAGCATTGTAATTTAGGAACTCTTTCTACCAACTATTGCTCTAACAATTCAGTGGCTAGAGGATTTTTTATTAGGATTGATATAATATTGATATATCAATATCAATTATATCAATTATTGATATATCAATAATAAAAACAAATTCAGGGGCAACAGAGCCTAATATTTGAGGGGGGCACCTGGCACAGGGCAAGGGGGCACAGGTACCTTTATAAGCTGCTAATTAGGACCTATAATCAGAAAAAACACTAAAAATTACCATGTGGACTCATTTTCTAGGGGGGCACATGCCCCCGGTACTGCAAGCTCCTGCCACCCATGAACAAAATATTAGCCATAGCATTATTAGCTTATTCATTTAAAATGTGTGAGTTAAAAATGTGCAAAAATGCATAAATACATGTGAAACGGCAGTTTATATTAAATTCATTTATTAATTAGGCCCCCCCCTAGTGCATTTCAAAATTAGCAGTGCTAATTGTGCTAAATTAAAAGTGGAAATAGTGCCCACTAATTAGCGATTGCAAATTTTTTTCTTCTATCAGTTAGTGACAGCACTAATTAGTGGCACTAAAAATAAATTTAGCCGTGCCCATCACTGATGAGCATCACATGATGAGTTATCATACCTAACTGGCAATGGCAAATAGAGCTTAAAAATTGAAACCAAACACCCTAGCAGCAGTAGTTAGTTAGAATATAGCAGTAGACAGCCTTAATGGTTACTAATTACTAATAGGCCTGTTTCAAGTATGATAGATATTATTTAATCAGCCCTACTACTATGTATATTCCTAACAAGGCTGATGAGTTTGAGTGTAGTCTAGACAACTGTCAGGTCAAAAAATACTGTTTCATAGAAACTGACACGCGCGTCAACATTTATAGGAAAAAGTTCAAAACAACACATAAAAGTAAGTGCTAATATTCTGTATCAAAGTTATAAATTGCAAAATGTCCTGACCTGGCTTAAAAATAAAACTTGACATATTTTACTAAACTTTGTACAGTTTTATCTTCTCAATGTGATTACTCCGGTGTGATTGCCATGTGACTGGGGTGGGGTGGCATCCCTTTTGTAATCCGCAACTCGCTTGCAGGAAATAAGATATTATAGTCAGAATACGATAGATTTTTAAGCACCACCCAATTACTGAGCAACTGTAACTCGCTATAAAAACGACTACATGTGCATTGATTTACATATCATGATGCTGTTGATGCCTGTAGTTTGTTTGAGCGGATCAGGTGGCTCTGCACACAAACTATATGTACAACTTTTTATTCTGATCTAGTCAAGTCAAGGCTAAGTGTAAGCTTTTTATGCGTGAATAGTACAACACGTGTACATGCAGTAATGCATTTATGTGCATGCGTATTTAATTGCCTTCAACATCTGCAACGTGTGTGAAATTTACTTCTGTAACGTACATTCATGCATGAACATCAAAATTTTGCTGTATGAGCTTACATGTAGTTCCGATTCGATTGCGTGCTTGATATAGTAGAGGGATATGCAGTGTTAAGAGAGCGTTCAGCGCAGGACCGCGGTACTAATATACAAGTATGCATATGGTGTAGTGTTATTCTACTTCCCACAAAAATCATAAAAATTGTTAATGTAGTTTATTCATAGAATGTTACTGTAAGTAGAACAAAGCACACATGCGCACCGAAACGTTAACTATGAATCATGATACTATTTATAGCAAAGGAGTGAATCATGATACTATTTATAACCCAAAATGAATCATGTTACTATTTATGGTGAAACACATGAGTCATGTTGCTATAATTATAGTTAGCAAAATTGCCTATAAATACAAGTGGTCCGACAAGTGGACCGGAGCAACAACAGAGGCTACAGAGAACCTTCCAGAGGGAAGAAGAGCTCCGAAGAGGAAGTCGGCGAGGAACTTCCTTCAGACCAAGTCAACCGAGACTCGGCTGAGTTCTTGCGGTAAGCCTTACTCATTTGCACCGTGTTAGAGTCGACTCGATATTATTGTTGTGACTGAGTCTAATTGCGACTCCATTGTTTGTAGTCTCCGGGACTACCCTGATAGTCACCAGAGGACTATCATTGATTACCGGAGCTATACCTAGAGTGTATTAAGACACTGCTAGAAGGAGAAGGCTTATTTGAAACCGCAGCGTGGCGCAGGGATCCCCATTGTTGATTTGAAGCTTCTGATTTGAGGCACAGATACCGGTCGGAGACGACTTCATTGGAAGTACAAGAGGAACCAAAACCAGAACAACTAATTCAAGACGTCTAAGCTTCCGGAAGATAAGAAACGAGACTAATTAAGAAAGAGAACAAGACTCAAGAAGCGAACAACTGACCAGGAATCAAGGTATAAGAGATACCTAGCTTCATTGGATTACTGGGTTGCCTATAGCAGTAGCTACATATAGAAGTGATTGTTCCTTGATTACTAAGAAAGTCTTGGTAGCAATTAGGAACACATCAATGCAAACATGCATGCGTTGTCTACCATAAAGCTAATACGCAATGCAGCAACTTCGCCTATGTCTTACGGCTAAGTACGGGTGTAATAACAGTTAAAACGAGAACTCGTCGACAGGGCCAGCTGGGTAGATATTAAATTTCTTCCTAGTTCGATTTATGCACAAACATAAAATAACAAAGTCGTTGAAGGCTTTTTTTGAATTTTTTCAGAAAAAAACCTAAGCACCTGCGGTTAAAATAAAAATGACTTTATTTTCGATAGTCTTGATGAAAAAAGCATCACACGAATATTTCTCCGCTTTCGACAGCTCAATGCGTTTGACACAATCCATTATGAAAGCGGCGAACAGTAGATTGACATCACCCGCTAAACTGGTGGCGCAGCAGCTCGGCGCGCTGTGTTTGCCTGGCCCGGCACATCAGGCCAATCTGCCTGTCGTCCTTTCGGTCCATCAGCTCACCGCAGTTCAGCTTCCAACGCCGGGCCTCCTCGCGCCAGCCGATTGCTTGAGCCTTCCACTGGCCGGCCGATTCCCTGCCGCGGTAGGTGTCAGCCCGCCAGCCGTTCAGAGCGCCTCGCGCCTGGGCCAGCTGGGACTGGGCCGCGCTCGCCTGACGACTCCAGTGCTGCGCGCTGCCCGTCAGCTCGTACAGTTGCTTTTGCAGGCCGACAGCCTCGAATCGCCATTTGTCTCGGCTTCGTTTCCAGCGATGCACGCAGTCCTTCCAGTTCACGCTGGAATCTGTGCAGGGCCTACGAGGCCGCCTACAAGCCGCTAGCTGCCAGTCAGCGCTGCAAGCGCTATTGTTCATAATTTAAGTGTACTTTGAGGAGCTGCAGACAGCTGTTCCAACAGATTTTTGAGTTATGGAATCAGCGCTGCCAGGCTTGCTCTGCTTTCTTGCCTATGAATGAGCGAACGAGAATTCTCAGATTGCAGCTAATTCTGCAAAATGTCTGTGGCCAAGACTTCCGAAGAATCTGTGCGCGGGTGTGCGTATGTACTGTATATCCGACAAAATAACCGATAAACATTGCGGTCGCTAATAAATGAAGTAATGTATAATACAGTACCGCGTAACATTAATAAAGAAGGCTTGCAGGCATCCTGGCAAAACGCCTTTGGCGACATGGTCACACAACGTCATCGTGACTCCTGAGCACACAAGCGCGCCAATACTGTACGCAGGCACGCACTCACACACACGCTCACACAGGGTGAACAGCGGCCCTGACTTTTTTATTCGTCAGGCATGTACACTCTCTGTGCCTTGGGGATTGGTCCTCATGGCTGTGAACCGCACGACAACCGAGTTCAACCCCGAATCAATGTGCTTGCGCACGGGATCAAACCTGGGGTCGCAGAGCGAGAGTCAGACCGTTGACCACACTGAGCTGCTTTGCCACCTCCCGCTACATGAAGTTTAAATTTACCTATAATCTGTAATAGCGTGTATATTGTGCAGTGCCATATCGTGTCATCTTCCAATTCAAGAACAGCTCAATACTTGAGACTGAAGTGAGTCACAGTGTATATTTATAGCTGCCACTCGCTCTTTGAAAAAACTAGCAAGAAAATTGCAGGAAACAAAAAACCTTCCGTTCTAGAAGACCTGCCTCACCAACCTGACCTGAGGCAATTCCGTCAGGGAAGGGAATAATTGTAATTATGAGAAATCTGCATTTCCAAATTTATCCAGCCGAAAGCGGTTTATAAATTGCTTTCGAGAGTATGCTCGAAAAAGCTCGGCGTAGCTCAGTTGCTTCAAAGATACCGATGCAATTATACATGCCCAGCCCCGGGGCAACTGAGGAGGCTGCAGCTTATAGGAAGAGAGCAATCAGGACCCAAAAAATTGCCCCAAGACCTGCTCCACTTCCTGCTCAGCGGAGCATCGCTATACCGACTCGTGACCAAGAAATCATGGATGGGGGTGGGGAAGTGGCCGCTTAAAAGGAGCAGCACCGGCGCCGGCTGGACGGCCAGCTCACAGTGTCGATCGCTCAGCTCCCGGACCGAGTCGCTATTGCAAGCAAAGCATTTTTACCGCTAATCGCAAGACTCTCGCCAAGCGCATCAGCATGAGCCAGCTCCCCTGCCTGTCCGCCATCGCCTGCCTGCTCCTGGCCGCTGCCATCGGCTGCCAGGCCTTCACCGTCCGTTCGGGTGGTGGTTCAGCCGGCGGCGTACCCGAGGGCATTGAGACGGAGCACTTCGCCGAGATGTCCGGCTGGCAGCGCTGCCTGTTCGTCTGCAACTATTGCTTCCACGGCGAGGGCAAGGTGAGCACAGATCTGAGCAATGATGCTCTGCTATTTGAATAGAATTTGTTTAATTAAAATCGCCAATATTTAAAAAATTGCAGGAAGTTGACCTTCTGGGCTGCGCCAACAGCTGGTGCCTGGAGTCCCTGGGAAAGACTGGCACCCTGCCTAAGGTAGCCGTGCAGATGTGCCCAGCTATGGCCCTGGTCTGAATTGGATAAATATACTAAATGACTGAAAACCCTTTATTATAGAGAAAACAATACGATTGGTTAATAATTGGTTACTGTTGGCCAAGCTGATCCTTTTGTGTGTAAAATATAACAAGTTTCAACACCTCAACAAGCCTAAATGATGCGTTCAATATTTTCGTTTCTCGTGTTAGATGATGCTTTTTACAACAACAAAACTGAACGCCGAACAACTCACTCAAACGCTGCACTTGCTTTTTGTAGAAATTAGGTAGATGACTGACTGACTGACTAACTGACTGACTGACTGACTGACTGACTGACTGACTGACTGACTGACTGACTGACTGACTGACTGACTGACTGACTGACTGACTGACTGACTGACTGACTGACTGACTGACTGACTGACTGACTGACTGACTGACTGACTGACTGACTGACTGACTGACTGACTGACTGACTGACTGACTGACTGACTGACTGACTGACTGACTGACTGACTGACTGACTGACTGACTGACTGACTGACTGACTGACTGACTGACTGACTGACTGACTGACTGACTGACTGACTGACTGACTGACTGACTGACTGACTGACTGACTGACTGACTGACTGACTGACTGACTGACTGACTGACTGACTGACTGACTGACTGACTGACTGACTGACTGACTGACTGACTGACTGACTGACTGACTGACTGACTGACTGACTCCTCCATGCTTTCACTCCAACTGTTTAGAAGGACAACATGAAACAAAAAAAGTTTTGCAGATGTCTCATGCAACAAAAAGATGGTTCAAAGATGTTGTTGCTGCTGTTTCTTATATTTTTGTTTGCTTTCCTACAACAAGGCGAAACAAAAAAATCACAAGCGAACATGAATTTACACAAAAACTTGGCGATTTGTTTTAAAATAGAAAGATTATGTGGGTGATGCACAGCTGCATGTTTGCTAGGGTTTGCAACTGGGGTGGAAACGGGCTGCTGTTATGCTATAGAAGTTGTTAGGCAATTTTTAACAAAAAATGTTGCGAGTTTCACTAAATTTAGACAGCTATATTCTTTCGGTGAAATTAGTGGATTCAAAGCACAGATCTAGAAACACTGCAGCTAGATGCAATCATCCTCTACCTCAGTTACAAAGCTAATAGTTCCTGACAAGAAGTCGTCACCAAAGCTCGGAAAAATCGATTTGTCAAAAAATCAACTACCCCAAATTGACTGCCGACCATGGGCCCAACCTAAGCTCCAACCTAAACCCTAACCTAAACTCTAACCCTAACCTAAACCCTAACCTAAACTTTAAACCTAACCTAAACCCTAACCTAAACTCTAACCCTAACCTAAACCCTAACCTAAACTTTAAACCTAACCTAAACCCTAACCTAAACTCTAACCTAAACACTAACCCTAACCAAAACCCTAACCCTAACCCCAACCTAACCCTAACCTAAACTGTAACCCTGACCTAAACTCTAACCTTAACCTAAACTGTAACCCTGACCTAAACTCTAACCTTAACCTAAACTGTAACCCTGACCTAAACTCTAACCTTAACCTAAACTGTAACCCTGACCTAAACTCTAACCTTAACCTAAACTGTAACCCTGACCTAAACTCTAACCTTAACCTAAACTGTAACCCTGACCTAAACTCTAACCTTAACCTAAACTGTAACCCTGACCTAAACTCTAACCTTAACCTAAACTGTAACCCTAACTTAAATTCTGACTCAAAACCTAACCTAAACCCTAACCTAAACCCTAAAATAAACTCTAACCTAAACTTTAACATAGCTCTAGCCTAAACCACCCTAACCTATGGCCGGCAGTCAATATTTAAACTCCCGAACGCAGATTTCGCTTGACTGCTGAGTAACTTTTTGAAACGCAAATCTATCACGACAAAACTCTAAACAGACGCCCAAATGTAAGTAGTATCATCAGTAACTAAAAAATTTGCCCATTCATGCAGTGTTTCAGAGATCTGTGGCTGAGAGTTGTCGACTTATGTGAAAAAATAAATGAATAAATAAATAAATAGATAGATAAATATTAAATAATGACTGTGACCGACTTTAATTCACGCTCTAAACTCCGGCCAGCCCTCGGGTACTTTGAAACTTCACAATAGCAATCCAGGCCCGCTCAAGGCTTGTCTCTCGTCTCAGCTCTCTTCTCTCTTCTCTCTCATCTCTTTCATTGGCAATCATCAATAGCCTGCTAAAGGATTTCCTCATTCCAGTCAGGTAGTAAGAGAAAGGGAAGTTTATTTGAAGGCCAACTTAATTTCATTTCAAACTCAAACTGCACTAGCGTCTAGCGAGTTAGGGAATTCGAATTTTTAAAGTTTTTACATTACATGTAGAATATTGTATTGCAATAATTGGGGTTTCAACCACAGACAATTTTTTAATTTAAGTGCTAACAATTCCTATCTCGCTAGTGCATCTCGGCCTTTGCTACATTTCTACTAGGGCGAAAAATAATTATTTTAATTAGTTTTGTTTAACTGCACACAACAGGAAAAGAAACTTCACAACAAATAAGAATTTTATTCACTTTTGATGCCAACCAGACTCCAGGATGCAGTCAGAACTGCTCAGAATTCGTCACTTGACAGAACCGGCGGCCTCCGGCATTTGCGGCGCCATTTTTTGCAGCCTCTGCCGCGCCAACCGCGCGCCTGGCATCTGGCGCACGTTTGATTAGTGAGAGTCTCCAGGGCCTCCGACTCCGGGTCGTGATTGGAGCAGGCGCCATTGGACAGGCGCAGAACCTTAATTGGAGTTGTTTTCAGTTTTGGGTTGAATGTGAATTGTCTTGGCTGAGACTGTAATTTGATTTTCTTGCAGTGACAGAAGGATTCTCACATGGGCTTTGAGTGATTCTCACCTGTGCTTTGGGGTGATTCTCATTTGTGCTTTGGGGTGATTCTCACCTGTGCTTTGGGGCGATTCTCACCTGTGCTTTGGGGCGATTCTGCCTGTGTTTTGGGGCGATTCTCACCTGTGCTTTGGGGTGATTCTCACCTGTGCTTTGGGGCGATTCTCACCTGTGCTTTGAGGCGATTCTCACCTGTGCTTTGGGGTGATTCTCACCTGTGCTTTGAGGCGATTCTCACCTGTGCTTTGGGGTGATTCTCACCTGTGCTTTGAGGCGATTCTGCCTGTGCTTTGAGGCGATTCGCACCTGTGCTTTGGGGTGATTCTCACCTGTGCTTTGAGGCGATTCTCACCTGTGTTTTGGGGTGATTCTCACCTGTGCTTTGGGGCGATTCTCACCTGTGCTTTGGGGCGATTCTCACCTGTGCTTTGGGGTGATTCTCACCTGTGTTTTGGGGCGATTCTCACCTGTGCTTTGGGGTGATTCTCACCTGTGCTTTGAGGCGATTCTCACTGTGCTTTGGGGTGATTCTCACCTGTGCTTTGGGGCGATTCTGCCTGTGCTTTGGGGCGATTCTCACCTGTGCTTTGGGGCGATTCTCACCTGTGCTTTGGGGCGATTCTCACCTGTGCTTTGGGGCGATTCTCCCTTGGGGGATTTTAATCTAGGCTTAAAAAACTGTTTTCAACAGATTTATTGCTCTTTATAAGCATATTTAGGCCTGTTCTCAAACAGAATCAGTGCTGTTCTCAAACAGAATCTGTGCTGTTCTCAAACAGAATCAGTGCTGTTCTCAAACAGAATCAGTGCTGTTCTCAAACAGAATCAGTGCTGTTCTCAAACAGAATCTGTGCTGTTCTCAAACAGAATCTGTGCTGTTCTCAAACAGAATCAGTGCTGTTCTCAAATTGACTCTCGAGAATCCAGCCGCCCTGACTGCTCACCTGCGAGTCGCTGGCGCAGGCGGCGGCCTGCATGTGGCAGAGGCTGGTGTAGCTGCGCTCGGCAGGCAGGCCGCTCAGCAGGGCGCAGACCCGGCCAAAGAACTGCCGCTTCATCAGCGGCGTCGACTCCGTCGTCGTGACATTCGACCGGCCGTCCAAACCGTTGCGACGCGGCCGCCGACGACCTCGACGCCTTCCCGATCGGCGACGTCCGTTGCGTCGGCGTTGACGAAGTCTGCGCCGTTCTGCGAGGCAGCGATCGTTGGTGACGCAGCTGCAGATTGGCAGGTCCTGGATGTTTACCAGGCACAGCTGGCCCTTGTCCCAGCTGCAGGTCACCGAACGGCAGGTGGCTGCGTGGAGATTCGGCGGCAACTTTTATTATGCCTTGGCAGTAAATTTAAGTTTTTTAAAAATAAATCATAATAGGAACTCACACACGGGGTGTACAGTGGCCCTGACTTTCTAACCGTCAGGCATGTACACTCTCTGTGCCTTGGGGGTTGGCCCTCATGGCTGTGAACTGCACGAACTGCCGGGGCTGCTCTGCCCGCAGATATCATAATTGATCATAATCATAGTCGATGTATACTGCTGTAAATATTACTGTAGATAGTGCTGTAAATAGCACTGTAGATAATACTGTAGATAGTACTGTAGACAGTACTGTAGATAGTACTGTAGATAGTACTGTAGATAGCACTGTAGATAGTACTGTAGATAGTACTGTAGATAGTACTGTATAGATAGCACTGTAGATAGTCTGTTGATAGTACTGTAGATAGCACTGTAGATAGTACTGTAGATAGCACTGTAGATAGTACTGTAGATAGTACTGTAGATAGTACTGTAGATAGTACTGTATAGATAGTACTGTAGATAGTCTGTTGATAGTACTGTAGATAGTACTGTATAGATAGCACTGTAGATAGTCTGTTGATAGTACTGTAGATAGCACTGTAGATAGTACTGTAGATAGCACTGTAGATAGTACTGTAGATAGCACTGTAGATAGTACTGTAGATAGTACTGTATAGATAGTACTGTAGATAGTCTGTTGATAGTACTGTAGATAGTACTGTAGATAGCACTGTAGATAGTCTGTTGATAGTACTGTAGATAGTACTGTAGATAGTACTGTATAGATAGTACTGTAGATAGTCTGTTGATAGTACTGTAGATAGTACTGTAGATAGCACTGTAGATAGTCTGTTGATAGTACTGTAGATAGTACTGTAGATAGCACTGTAGATAGTCTGTTGATAGTACTGTTGATAGTACTGTAAATATCTGATAATACTGTCACTCTCCATTGAATTCTATCAGTTATAAGATAGCAAGCCAACAATAAATTCGAGCTGTATATTTTAGCATCTGCAGCTGGAATAAATTTCTCAATAAAAAGCCGTACAGTCTGAATAACAGAATTTCTAATAGAACTCGTGAACGCCAAGGTCCGTCAGTCGGCAACAATACATTAAATAGAGGAGTCAGTAGGCGGCTCCAACAATGAGGGGATGCGCCAGCAGCTGCGGCAGGGTCGGCCTGGCCAATGGATTCTTGGCTACGCAGGCCGCATAGAAGGAGCGGAGGCTCTGGCTCATGCCGCAGCGCAGCAGGGCGTCCTCGGCAGCGGCTCATCGGTCCGCTTGGCGTGGTACAGGCACTTGAGGAAGCCCGGGCCCTCCTCGCTGTACAGCGGCGGCACCCCGGTGCACAGCTCGTGCAGGCTGCAGCCGAGCGAGTACACATCGGCGGCCTTCGGGTCGTAGCGCCGCCGACGACGTGTCGGATCCTCGGCAAATAGCAGCACCTCCGGGGCCATCCACAGCAGGGTGCCAACTCCTGAATGGTACACTTCAGTGGCGTGAATCTTCTTTGACAAGCCGAAGTCAATGATCTTCACCAGGCCGGTGGACAGCTGCAGCATGATGTTCTCGCACTTGACATCGCGATGACAGACATTCTGGCTGTGCACATAGTTCAGGCCGTGGCAGATCTGGCTCAGGTAATTGACGATCAATGACTCTGCCAGGCTGCCGAGGCGCTGCCTGTACAGCCGGAGGTTCTCGCCGTGGATGTACTCCATGCAGATGACGAGCGAGCCGGGCACCAGCTGGGCGGTGTAGAACTGCACAATGTTCCGGTGCCTCATCGCCTGCATCAGTTCGACCTCGCGCCGGTTGGCCTCGGAGACTGAGCTAGCCTGGTCAGGCTGGTTGGGCCGAAATGGAGCGGACACCACTTTGAGCACCACGTAGTGACCGTCAGCGCGCTGGGCTTGGTAGACGCAGCCGAAATGACCTTGGCTCAGGTACCGAAGGGTGTCGCGGCGGATGTCCAGGCTCTGCAGGAAGCCGCTGGGGATGAAAATGGCGATAAAAAATCGGAACTTAGGTTTTAGCAATTGCGAGTGAAAGATCTTTGTACTTTTTCTACGAGTTTTGGCATCTCAGCTACCCTCTTTGAGAGTTTTGGCATCTCAGCTACCCTCTTTGAGAGTTTTGGCATCTCAGCAACCCTCTTTGAGAGTTTTGGCATCTCAGCTACCCTCCTTGAGAGTTTTGGCATCTCAGCTACCCTCCTTGAGAGTTTTGGCATCTCAGCTACCCTCTTTGAGAGTTTGGCATCTCAGCTACCCTCTTTGAGAGTTTTGGCATCTCAGCTACCCTCTTTGAGAGTTTTGGCATCTCAGCTACCCTCTTTGAGAGTTTTGGCATCTCAGCTACCCTCTTTGAGAGTTTTGGCATCTCAGCTACCCTCTTTGAGAGTTTTGGCATCTCAGCTACCCTCTTTGAGAGTTTTGGCATCTCAGCAACCCTCTTTGAGAGTTTTGGCATCTCAGCTACCCTCTTTGAGAGTTTTGGCATCTCAGCTACCCTCTTTGAGAGTTTTGGCATCTCAGCTACCCTCTTTGAGAGTTTTGGCATCTCAACTACCCTCTTTGAGAGTTTTGGCATCTCAGCTACCCTCTTTGAGAGTTTTGGCATCTCAGCTACCCTCTTTGAGAGTTTTGGCATCTCAGCTACCCTCTTTGAGAGTTTTGGCATCTCAGCTACCCTCTTTGAGAGTTTTGGCATCTCAGCTACCCTCTTTGAGAGTTTTGGCATCTCAGCTACCCTCTTTGAGAGTTTTGGCATCTCAGCTACCCTCTTTGAGAGTTTTGGCATCTCAGCTACCCTCTTTGAGAGTTTTGGCATCTCAGCTACCCTCTTTGAGAGTTTTGGCATCTCAGCTACCCTCTTTGAGAGTTTTGGCATCTCAGCTACCCTCTTTGAGAGTTTTGGCATCTCAGCTACCCTCTTTGAGAGTTTTGGCATCTCAGCTACCCTCTTTGAGAGTTTTGGCATCTCAGCTACCCTCTTTGAGAGTTTTGGCATCTCAGCTACCCTCTTTGAGAGTTTTGGCATCTCAGCAACCCTCTTTGAGAGTTTTGGCATCTCAGCTACCCTCCTTGAGAGTTTTGGCATCTCAGCAACCCTCTTTGAGAGTTTTGGCATCTCAGCTACCCTCTTTGAGAGTTTTGGCATCTCAGCTACCCTCTTTGAGAGTTTTGGCATCTCAGCTACCCTCTTTGAGAGTTTTGGCATCTCAGCTACCCTCTTTGAGAGTTTTGGCATCTCAGCTACCCTCTTTGAGAGTTTTGGCATCTCAGCTACCCTCTTTGAGAGTTTTGGCATCTCAGCTACCCTCTTTGAGAGTTTTGGCATCTCAGCTACCCTCTTTGAGAGTTTTGGCATCTCAGCTACCCTCTTTGAGAGTTTTGGCATCTCAGCTACCCTCTTTGAGAGTTTTGGCATCTCAGCTACCCTCTTTGAGAGTTTTGGCATCTCAGCTACCCTCTTTGAGAGTTTTGGCATCTCAGCTACCCTCTTTGAGAGTTTTGGCATCTCAGCTACCCTCTTTGAGAGTTTTGGCATCTCAGCAACCCTCTTTGAGAGTTTTGGCATCTCAGCTACCCTCTTTGAGAGTTTTGGCATCTCAGCAACCCTCTTTGAGAGTTTTGGCATCTCAGCTACCCTCCTTGAGAGTTTTGGCATCTCAGCTACCCTCTTTGAGAGTTTTGGCATCTCAGCTACCCTCTTTGAGAGTTTTGGCATCTCAGCTACCCTCTTTGAGAGTTTTGGCATCTCAGCTACCCTCTTTGAGAGTTTTGGCATCTCAGCTACCCTCTTTGAGAGTTTTGGCATCTCAGCTACCCTCTTTGAGAGTTTTGGCATCTCAGCTACCCTCTTTGAGAGTTTTGGCATCTCAGCTACCCTCTTTGAGAGTTTTGGCATCTCAACTACCCTCTTTGAGAGTTTTGGCATCTCAGCTACCCTCTTTGAGAGTTTTGGCATCTCAGCTACCCTCTTTGAGAACTCACTGTGGCAGCACCGTCTGGCTGCTGATCAGTCGGGTCATGGTGCCGCTCACTACGGGAGGGGCTGCAGGGGCGGCGACAGCGGCGGAAGCGGCGGCGGCTGGCCCAGGAACTCCGCTGCTGTCCCTGACAGAGCGGCCCGACTTTGGCGAGACCAGACCGCCAACCAGATTGTTGCTCTGGTTCTCCACCACTCTGAAATGGTGAAGAATTACGAGCGTATTTAAAATAAAATCTATGACGCGAAAAGAAGTCAATCTGAATCCGAAAATGTACTTCAAGTGAACATAATACTGAGTCTGGACTATTTAAATGAGACTTGTTTAGCTTTATTTAGGCACCAAGATTGCGAGTGGAAAATCATTCTAGTCAAGCCTTTCTATGAGAGCATGAGAACTCACCCCGGAATTTATGAGATTTTCCTGCCTAATCTTATCTTCTACTCGTAAAATAGGTTGTCGGTAAGCAGCCAGCGTCCTGGACTTTTCTAGCCAGCCCTACTGTAGCTGGTGCCCCCTCTGTAGCTGGTGCCCCCTCTGTAGATTAAGCTCATCGCACAATTCTCGCGGACCCGTATCTATGGGCAGAGCTAAAAGCAAACAAACCGAGCACTCACTCTTCCCGAGCCGTCTCCAGCAGGTTGCGAATGCGCCGAGCCACGCCCGGCTCCAGCTGCCTGCCAGCGTCGTCAGCCACGGCCTGCATGGCGGCGTTGACCGCCTGCTGCTTCGCGGCGCTGCTTTCCGAGCGCCTCAGCAGCTGCTCCAGAGCCGCGGCATGGCCGTTGCAGGCGGCCAGCAGGATGGCCGACTGGCCGGCCGAGTTCTCGCGCTCCGGCCGGGCACCGCGGCTCAGTAGGCGCTCGATGGCTCCAGCGTGGCCGGACTGGGCCGCCCACATCAGCGGCGTGTGCCCGTCCACCTCGTCGGCTTTGTCGGCGTCTGCCCCGGCCGACAGCAAGCGCGTCACCAAGGCAACGTTGCCAGCCTCGGCCGCCTTGGCCAGAGCGGTGCCGTCGTCGGTCAGCCAGTTGACGTCGGTCCGCCGGTCGGCCAGGAGGACATTTACAACCTCGACGGCGTCGGTGTGCACCGCCGTTACTAGCGGCGTCCAGCGGTGGAGCGGTTCGGCCAGATTCGGGTTGGCGCCGGCGGCCAGCAGGGCGGCAGCGACGCCGGCGTGGCCGTTCAGGGCGGCCAGGATGAGCGGCGTGCGGCCCAGCGCGCTTGTCGGGGCGTCGGGCCGCGCACCGGCTCGCAGCAGGAGCTCCACGCACTCGCGGTGCCCGTTGCAGGCAGCGTAGGCCAGCGGGCTGTAGCTGTCCAGATCGTCCGGATCAGCGTCCTGGTCCGCATCCGGTTTCGCATCCGGGTCAACGGGTGCGCAGAGATTCGGATCGGCTCGGCGATCGAGCAGGAGGCGGACGAGGCCGGGATGGCCGCGGCAGGCGGCCATTGCCAGCGCAGTGCCGTCCGAGCTCATGGCGTTGGGGTCGGCGCGGGCATCCAGGAGCAGCTTGGCCAGATCCGCCCGGTCGATGCTGACGGCAGCCAGCAGCGGCGTCCAGCGGAGATTCGGCTCAGCCAGGTTGACGTCGGCTCGAACCTCAATCAGCTGGCGCGTCAGGCCCGCGTGGCCGCGCCGCACCGCCAGCAGCAGCGCCGGCTTGCCGTCCGGCCGGCTGACCTGGTTGACGCTGGCGCCGCGCGCCACCAATAGGCGCGCCAATTCCGGACAGTCGCGCCTGTCCTGATCGCAGGCGGCTACCAGGGCCAAGGCGCGCTCCGGGTTGGCGCCGAATTCCAGCAAGACGGCCGCCGTTTCCAGCTGGCAGGGCAGGGCGGCGGCCAGCGCCAGGGCAGCCGACAGAGTGTCGGGCGACGGCGGCGTGGAGGTCAGCAGGCGGCGCAGAGCATCGACGCTGTCCCGTTGGACGGCTTCGACTAGCGCGGCGGGAATCATGGCGGTGGCCGGCCTGCGTGCCTTTGGCGCTTCCAGTGTTGCAGCCTGCTGCGCTGTCTTTGCACATTTTTATTGCACTGCGTTCGCCTCTTATATCTGCATGGACTCGATGAGCAACCTTATTGTTGCCTTTCAATGAGACGCTCAATAGGCTTATTTACAACACAATGGGGGTGAATAACAGCTGGCTCGTACAGTGAGAGAGAAAGGCAAAGAGGGAGTCAGTCTTTCGCCTCAGCGAACTGGCATCATTGCTCTCTTCCTGTTGTTTAGTGCACAATAAAAATATACCCTATAGCTATATACACAGGAGGTGTATAGAAATTTTCAAGCCTAAAAGATGCGACCGGGACCCGCATTTGTTTCGTTTTGAATGCTTTGCTTTTTTGCTTAGCATTGCGAACGGTTGACAGCTCGAATATGGGGTTTGAATATTATTTTTTTATTGTATTACTATTAGTAAATGTGCACGAGAGGGGGCAGATTTTTATATTTTCAAAGAAAAAAATGTGAAGCCTTCAGGGCAGTTGCAACCTGGCTTGTGTCATGTCTTTGATAAATTTTGCTAGAATTCCATCCATTCTGTCTCTGTCTTCTTGAGTCAATAGGTTAGGTTTTTAAACTTTGGAACTTTTCCTCAAGATTTCCTGTTCAAATTTATTACGGGAAGCACTACAAAAATTCCCAACTACACTTAATCAGGAACTGAACTTCACTTTCCCCCCCTAATGGCACTTTGGGCAGGTCAGCTGTAGCTGACAGTCCTTGTTTCGCAGGCCAGTTTATGGTTTGCTAATCTAAACTGTGCCTAGATCTAATTAATGGTTCACATAGATTTGGTGACAGACCTAGTTGCTATGCAAATAGTCTGGCCAGGCCAAATTGCATGGCAAACCCTGATTGACGCAACTGCGCGCTCTGCACTGCCGCCGACTGCACGCGTAACTATAAATATGGTTCGAAATTTGCAGTGCGTTAAAATTGCCAGAGTCGCTGCGCAATTTTTTCAACTCGAGGTTAAAATCCGAACTACACAGGTGTAGCAGTTGATGAGCGTTTCAACACTTAACTCTCTACACTGAAGACTGTTTCATTTTGCATTTTTTAATTACGAGAGTAGCTCGATAGGTTCGAAATGCAGAGCAGCTCGCGGCAAAGGCGCCTGACTCTCGGGCCGCGATCCCTTGGTTCGATTCCGTGCGCAAACACTCATTCACTTGGGGCTTGTGAACGAAAAATTGACCCATGGGTTGACGTGCGATTCACAGCCATGAGGGCCAACCCCCAGGGCACACAGAGTGTAAATGCCTGACAATTAAAAAGTCAGGGCCGCTGTTCACCCTGTGTGAGCGTGTGAATGTGAAACCACTTGGGCGATTCAGAAATTTGCAACCCCAGCAACCCCAAACGGTTGTTATAATAAAGTACTCCGTGTAGACTAGGAATTATGAAATTTCAGGTTACCAAGTTTTGGGCTTTTGAAAGTACTTTAATAGTTTTGCTCGTGCATCGAACCCGGAACCTATAGTACACACCAAGCCACCTACCTTTCACTTTATCCGTCCTCTGCCCCTCCAGATAGCTCATCAAAGCCAGAATCCGGCCTGAGCTGGCCACAGTACCGTTCTCAGCTGAGTTGGCCACACCTGTTTGAGAGGCCGGTCTGTCAACAAAATATTGCTGCTCCAGACTGCCAGGGCTCCAGGCACCGCGGCCGCCTCCAATTTTGCTTTTGCCTGCTGAGACTGCAGTCTCAGCTGCTGCTGCATTCCTTGTGTTTTTCTTTCGGCCTCTTTTTGCACTTTTGCGCCTGCGTTTTCTCAGGCTGAGCAGGCGCAGCTCCAGATCCAGCAGCTGCTCCATCATCCGGTCGCGCCGGGCTGCTGGCAGCCGCCGACCGTCAGCTGCGTCGCGATTAGCGCCGAGACGTCGCACAAGTCGACGCAGTCGCCGTCGCAGTTGGCGCCGCGAGCTGGTCTTGTCGCCTTTGGTGGCGCCGGCATTGGCGCCAAGTCTAGCGGTGTCGCAGTCGATGCAGCAACGGCACCACCGAGGCCGGGGCATGCTCGGCGATGCCGACTGGCACCGGCTGGCTATCGGACGGCCGCAGCGGCGCAGGTCCCTCCTAGAGCAGTCGGCCGGGACTGCCGCCTGGCTGCAGCTGGAGTCAGAGGTCGCCAGAGCCGCAGCAGCTGGCAAAGCCAGAATGAGGGCCCTCAACAGCAGCATTGTGCAGATTTGCTTGACAAAGAAAGACTGGCCGATGAAGCGGTATTCAGGACAGTCAGTGTGCAGGCAGGCTTGCCGGGCTAGTGTATATGCATGCTGCAGCTGCGCTACAGAGGCGAGGTGACTGTGCAATCAATACGATCCAATATGGGCCATGGGCCAATGGAAAATTTGCTTAAGCCATCTTCCTGCCTCTATTTTTGTTCAATGCGAACCGTTATATTCTATGCTATGCCTTATGCTGTATCTCAATCTCTCCGCAGCGCTGAACCGGTGCGGCGAAGGCCTATGCTAAATGTATTCGCATTTTTCACCGATCGCTCCTTTCCTTTCCTTCCCCCCACCCCACTTACCCCCCATCCTCCCCTCTATTTGCTGCCGTGTTTTCCTTGAAATCAGAGCTTCGCAGTGTCCCGCCCTGAATACTAGTATTGCAGGCAGGCAGTATATAATATGCAATATATTGAAGCCTTTGCCTACAGCCATAGGGGGGAAATGCAAAGTGAAGCGGACTGTTTATTTGGACCGGCATTTCCAGTCGAGAGGGGAGACATTAATTACAAGCGCTGCGCGCGGGATTTAAGGAGAGGAGGCAGGTCAGAGCCCTTCTAGTGAGTCAGATTAACAGTCTTAGCGGCAGCAGCTTACAGATACTGTAATCCCTTCAAGAGATTTGCTTGGCCATCCAAAACTCTGATAACGGAATCAGAATTTTAATGAATTTCAGTCTTCATCAAGCGATTGCGGCCACGAAGGTCATAAATTGCCGTCATAAATCGAATGAATTTTGATTCCGAATTTTCCGGAACGCAGACATTGTGCCAAGGGCATTACGAACTTTTGATTATTGTGGCCGCCTAGCAACACAATCTAAAATAATCGATCAAATCATTTTGTTTTCGTTATAAATAATTATTGATTTCACCTGCCTTTAATGGGCCAACCGACAGCTCAGCCGCAGCTATTGCGCGGCGCATCGGAAGGCTGCGTACGGCTGTTCAGTCCAAGGACTGGGGGGTCGCCACACGCCCTCAATTACCCCAGCTAATGCTGGCACCCATTTTACAGCTGGGTGAACTGAAGCAAGAGTTAAGTGTCTTCCTCAAGGACACAAATTTTTCCTGGGGGAACGGGAATCGAACCCCCGACCTTAAAGTCGTGAATCAGACGCTCTAACCACTAGGCTACAACCCCTTATACTAAACTACAATCCCCTATCTAAGGCTACAATCCCCTTTCTAAGGCTACAATCCCCTATCTAAGGCTACAATCCCCTATCTAAGGCTACAATCCCCTTTCTAAGGCTACAATCCCTTATCTAAGGCTACAACCCCCTATCTAAGGCTACAATCCCCTATCTAAGGCTACAATCCCTTATCTAAGGCTACAACCCCCTATCTAAGGCTACAATCCCCTATCTAAGGCTACAATCCCTTATCTAAGGCTACAATCCCCTATACAAGGCTACAATCCCCTATACAAGGCTACAATCCCCTATACAAGGCTACAATCCCCTATCTAAGGCTACAATCCCCTATACAAGGCTACAATCCCCTATACAAGGCTACAATCCCCTATACAAGGCTACAATCCCCTATCTAAGGCTACAATCCCCTATCTAAGGCTACAATCCCTTATCTAAGGCTACAATCCCCTATACAAGGCTACAATCCCCTATACAAGGCTACAATCCCCTATACAAGGCTACAATCCCCTATCTAAGGCTACAATCCCCTATACAAGGCTACAATCCCCTATACAAGGCTACAATCCCCTATCTAAGGCTACAATCCCCTATCTAGGCTGCAACCCCCTTTGTTATAAAGCAAAGCATTTCTAATGAAGGGATCGAGTTACCAATAACTATGACACGAAAGAAAATTTTAGATCTCAACTTTTTCAGGTGTTAATTAAATACATTTGCGAGATAAATAACCTGGTTTGGATAAGAGAAATACATGGCCGTTTGTCCCAGTGATGATGAGGAGAATATTAATGTCGAATGTGGGCTAAATATGAGTGGAGAATCATCATCGAGGCACCTTCATAACCAGTGCAAGCGCACTCAACTACATAGCTGTGTATAAGCGCGCACTAACGAAAGCGCGCACTGGTATGTGTGCACTGGTATAAGCGCGCAGTGGCATAAGTGCGCAATAGTATAAGCGCGCACTGGTATAAGCGCGCACAATCCAATAATCCAAACGCGCAGCTCGAGAAGGTTTTCTTAGAAATAAGCTGGAGGCCGGTAAGGAACGAACGCATAGCGCTGAATGGGGTTTGGCCATAGACAAATTAGGCTACTAAAAATTGAGTGCAGCGTCCCTCTAATCTAGCTGTCCGTGATAACTGTACTGCACATGTAGACTTATGCTACTTGCTACTCGCATTTTGGACAAGCCACTGGTTGAGATCACGCAGGGATTCTAAACTAGTGAGCTCTTGTGCCTTTTGCTACTTCAAGTAGTAGAAAGTGCGCGCTGATGCAGGCGTCAGTTGACACAATTGGTTGCATAATGAATTCTGATGCCCAATTATTGCTTTACAATGTCCCCATTTTGCGTAAATTTAAATTCGGTACAGATTAGCTTATTTCTGGCTACTATATAAATATGACGCATTGTAATAAAAACCAGAAGCCAATATCTTTTTTTTTCTTTCCAAAGCAAGCTTTCAATACGAAAGTCGGCCATCTATCGCAGGCAGTTGACACTGCCCAGTGTGTCATCGTGTATTTCTGAATTTATTATAGACAATAATCAGAAATGTCGCAATGTCAAATCCAGCCTCGAATTGTTATGCTATTGTACTGCCAGTCTGCTTGCTATTAGCGCTTGCCGCCAACTCGCGGCGCGCTCGGCTTCACCACCTTGGCTGCCTTCTGCTTCTGGCCGGCGCCGCCAGCCCGAGCCTGCTTGGCCTCGGCCTGCTTCTGCGCCTTCTTCTCGGCTTCCTTTGCCTTGGCCTTCTCCTTGGCGTTGCGGACCGCCTGTTCGCGCTGGGCCTTGCGGAACTCCGGCTTCTGGTTCCGCTTGGCCATGAGGTCGGCCATGGACAGGCCGGCCACAGCGCGGATGGCCTTGTGCGACTTGCGCGACTTCTTCTTGGCGGCCTCCTCTACCTGGCCCTTCTTGTGCTTGCGCCTGTACAGCACAGTCCAGCTGACCTCGCGCGGGTTCTTCTTCTGGAAGTGGGAGCGCTCGCACTTCGAGTTCAGGAAGTGGAAGGTCTTGCCGTCCGTGCGGATCAGCCAGCGGCCGCGGCCGGGGTAAACCTTGAAGCCGGAGAAGCTGCACAGTTCGAGCTTCATGCTTGAGATGCTTTGAGCTGCAATGGCGGGTTGCGCGAGACCGTTCGATTGGCAGATTGGCAACAAGGTTAAACTGGGGGCGATCTGGGGTGGGGTAGTCCAGCAGCTGAGGATCTGGGAGGCTGGCCCAGCAACTAAGGATCTGGGAGGCTGGCCCAGCAACTGAGAATCTGGGAGGCTGGCCCAGCAACTGAGAATCTGGGAGGCTGGCCCAGCAACTCAGGATCTGGGAGGCTGGCCCAGCAACTGAGAATCTGGGAGGCTGGCCCAGCAACTGAGAATCTGGGAGGCTGGCCCAGCAACTGAGGATCTGGGAGACTGGCCCAGCAACTGAGGATCTGGGAGGCTGGCCCAGCAACTGAGGATCTGGGAGGCTGGCCCAGCAACTGAGGATTTGGGAGGCTGGCCCAGCAACTGGGGATCTGGGAGGCTGGCCCAGCAACTGAGGATGTTGGAGGCTGGCCCAGCAACTGAGGATCTGGGAGGCTGGTGGCCCAGCAACTGAGGATCTGGGAGGCTGGTGGCCCAGAAATTGAGGATCTGGGAGGCTGGTGGCCCAGCAACTGAGGATCTAGGAGGCTGGTGGCCCAGAAATTGAGGATCTGGGAGGCTGGTGGCCCAGCAACTGAGGATCTAGGAGGCTGGTGGCCCAGAAATTGAGGATCTGGGAGGCTGGCCCAGCAACTGAGGATCTGGGAGGCTGGCCTAGCAACTGAGGATCTGGAAGGCTGGTGGCCCAGCAACTCAGGATCTGGAAAGCTGGTGGCCCAGCAACTCAGGATCTGGGAGGCTGGCCCAGCAACTGAGGATCTGGGAGAGCGGTGGTAGCTAGAAGTATGTTTAAACAAAAAGTAACTTATTTTTCAATCAGTGCAATTGATGCAAAAAGAATAACTGCTGAGAAAAGTTACTTATGTATGAACGGAAAATAAACGGTTGTTGATAACAAAAACTGTAGCAAAAATGAATAGAAATTGAACAAGCTGAAAAAAAATTTTTTCTCGCTAGTGCGATGCAAAATGCAAAACATCTTAACTAGCACACAAAGCAATTAACGCGAAAAAAAACGCTTGCGGTAATAAATTAATAAGCTTTAACTGACACCAGGAGGACAGGTACACAATCAGGGTTAGATTGTATATGAGCCGCTGATTAAGGGATCCAAAGGTAAACAATACTGTGACATAATAATAGCGGCAAGATCAAAGGATCGATAGGATAGGGAGTAGCGGCAAGATTAAAGTATCGATAGGATAGGGAGTGGCGGCAAGATCAAAGGATCGATAGGATAGGGAGTAGCGGCAAGATTAAAGTATCGATAGGATAGGGAGTGGCGGCAAGATCAAAGGATCGATAGGATAGGGAGTAGCGGCAAGATCAAAGGATCGATAAGATAGGGAGTAGCGGCAAGATCAAAGGATCGATAAGATAGGGAGTAGCGGCAAGATCAAAGGATCGATAAGATAGGGAGTAGCGGCAAGATCAAAGGATCGATAAGGTAGGGAGTAGCGGCAAGGTCTAAACGCTGATAGACAGGAAGTAGCGGCAGGATCAAAGGTAATAAACAAACGAACAAATTCTAGTTGGCATTGTCACTCAGGGAGCAGCCGGGGATCCAGATTGAATTGATCAGCTGACCCAGCCAGACAGCTAAGCACCTCGGCTTGCGCCTCCAATTCAATCACGTTAGCATCGGCTTGCGCCAATTCGGCGCGTAGATTAGCGCGCAAATCGCGGCACTCATTAAGCAGGCTGGCGCAGTGCTGACGCAGCCAGTCGTGATAGGCCAGCAGGTCGGCATAGGTGGCGTCTCGACAGATAGCCCTGGGCCGATCCGGTCCAGGCAGATCCAGCGGCGGTCGCCATGCCAACCGGCCGTCGGGAAGCGGCCGGGCATTGGCCTCATCGAGCTTAGCGCAGCCAGCTTCAACTGACTCGCCAGCGGTTATGTTGGCTAAAAACTCGGTGAAATCTGCCAGCACAGCTGATTGCATCTTGGCTAAATCGCAATCAGCAGGCAGGCGGTTGGCCAGACTGTCGCACACAGACTGCACAGTCAGCTCGCATTCTTGGCGAAGCTGATCAAAACTGCTAATGGCGTCGCCTGCACTGGCACTGTTGTCCGACATTTTGCTGGCAATTCTGTAGGTCAAAATTTTAAGCTGTTAACATAAGACTATTAGCATCTAGGTTTTTTGCACTATAGCTTGTGATGACAAACTAATTTTGGCATCCTGAATTTGGATAGATGCCAAATTGGCACCTAGCTTGTTTAACTTACACATTTTAGAATTCCTTTCTATAATTCATGGTTTATTTGAACATATCCATGATTTTATCACTATTAGGATTCTTTGATATCCAGACTATATTCATAGATATATGAATACTCATATAATAACTACTGTTGTATAAATATTCAAACTGGCAAGAGCATTGGGACCAAGGCCCTGTATGATTGGGCCAAGCTGCAAGGCCTATCCATTATCCTGTGCCAGTGGTGACTCCAATTGGCAGCCACTTGATCTGGGCCAAGGGCTATTGCCCCCCCCCAAAACCCATTCAAAACATTCTGCTGCTCACCTTGCAGGGCCTATTTAGGCAAGGTCCTGCCCAAACTTGTCAATACATGGACTGTCTACTATGCAACACTGGGGCACTTGCTCAACACTGCCAATTGGGCAGACTTAGTCTGTTTTCAGGCTCTGCAGCACACTATCTGATATACCTTGCTCCATGACCTTGCATACTTTGTTGTTGTTAGAGTTCCACCTTAGCTATGGATATGGCTATAGGAAGTTATGGATACAGAGGTTTTTAGAAAAAGCATATAGATATAAGAACACATTTCCTCTAGTTCCCATATCTTAGTAATACCACTTAACTGAGACTTGAAAAACCATTGGAACTATTGATCTGATATAGGCAGAGATAAATTCAGAATATTGCCAGTTTCAAAGTGAGAGGAACTCTTAATAAGTCCCTAAAACTAGAATATAATACTTAAACAATAGAGATTTTAATGCCATATCTATATTGTAATTAGGTAATAGAGACTAAAATTAAGATAAATGTTTCCATTTTCAAAGGGGAGCTATTAAGTTTCTATATTGATTTAGAAACTTTAACAATAGAGTTTTGATATCACATATTATATGGCATAACATGTTATTTTGTTGTTAAAAAGTGGTTTAAAGTAGGGGTCAAGGATCACAAAATCCCAGATTCTGTCAATCCCAAGATCCCAGGATTAGGAAATATCAAATCTTGGGATTATGGGATTATCCTGAGATTGATATTTTTCTAGTACCATCCTTGTTGTACCATTCTTATGTTATAACAATGCTGCAAATTACTTTTTTATCATGTGACTAATGTGAGAACATTACTATGCAAAGCAATATTAATGTATATACATATATTACATATTATATAATAGCACTAGCAGTATGCACATTGCAAAACAAATGCATATGACTTGTAGATGTAGTCATGGAGTTGTTGGCCTGTGGCATGAGGCACACTCACAAGTCACAATCTACTACCGCTTGGGCATTCACATTGTTACTTGTCAGCTAAGAAGTAACTACTTTTTAATGCTACATGCATAAGCTAAATTAGCAAAAACTATCTAGAACTATTATTTTAACAGAAACTAATAATATATCTTGGAGAATCTTCCTAGTTCCTAAGCTAAATTAAATCCTTATAGAAATAGTGGTAGGTCTACTAGAAAATAGAAATATACATGGTATAATAGAAAATTCTGACATAAAATTGATATAAAAAATGGTTGGCATAAAGATAAAGTATCGGGTATAGGCCTACAAAGTCTGCCAAAAAATTGAGCTAGGGCCTATAAACCCGGCATATGGCATAGCCATTGGTATACAAAAAACTTAAATGTTGTAGGGGGCCTAATGCAAAAAAGTCTTATATTGTTGCAATGCAAAAAAGTCCTTTGTTGTTCCAACACTTTTCTGATAATATCCAGCATATTACCATATATCATGAGTAAATTTGTTTTTCTAGTATAAACTTTAATCTAGATGCCTATGGCTATGCCATTTTCATTTAAATTATCTTTTCAACAAAGCTAGGGTAGGCCTAGACTTATTAACTTTAGCCCTTGGCCCCTCCCTACCTAGGCCTATTCGCCTATACTCAAAAGCTTACATAGTAGGCCTTTGCCAAAAAATTGACCCCCTACTACACCATAGGCTATGAGGCTACTGGCTACTGCATTATGCAGCATGCCTGGGTCCTGGGAAAAATGTAGGCCCTAGCCAATAGGGCCTAGGGCTGTGTAGGGCCTAGGATAGGAAGGTGTAGTAGGCCTAGGCCTACCCTAAGGCTCTACCATGACCCTGGCTATATTTTAGCCTATATAGGTCTATTGGCCTATTATTATTAAACCAATATCATTTTTACATATTTATAAAAAAGGTGCTAGGCCCTGCTGCATGACTACTGCATGTCATGACTCATGACTGACTGCCTGCTTTTGACTGAGAATCAAAAGCAAATTTTCATTAACGTTTACGGAAAACGGAAAAAAACCGGTACAAGCAAAAAATAGTGGTTTATAACAAAATATATACAATAAAAAGTAATTTATTCATAACTTCACATAATATTTTTTCTTTAAGCTTTAAAACTGCTTTAAGTTTTTTTGCAGCTAGATTTTTTTACTGTTATGGGAAACGACTGTTTGAATGAATATTTGACTTCTGTTTAAGCGCTCATTTTATTGATGATTGGTGGTTCTTATTTATTTCACACATTCTTTTACGTTAAAAGACCGTGTGATAAGCTTTAAAAATGGCAGAGTGTGATAACAGTCTAACTACAATGGACTGGCTATCTGCAGTCGATGTAAACATCGCTCCTGCAAAAAATGAGCTCCTGGAATCAAGCTTGTCGCTCACAAATCCATCAAGCTCGAAACACTTTGAGGATTTTCGACCAATCGAGCGAGAGACTGGGAAGCCATCCCACAGCTATTCTACTTTAATTAAATTTGCTATTTCAAGCACCAGGTCGAAGCGAATGTCATTGCGTCAAATATATAAATGGATCACTGACAACTTTCCATATTATAAGGATGCTCGAAATGGTTGGAAGGTAGGTATATTGTTATATTTTGACTGAATTTTTACATAACTGATTTTTTTGCTTTTTTGAATGTTCTACTGACGCAACACATAAATACGTTTTTATTAATTGAAAAACTGAATTTGCAATTTTCTGAAAACGATCACAACTTGATTCCATATTCGATTAAAATTTGATCAAGTAGATTTGTAAAGAAAACTATTCATGTTTCGCATACAGAAGCCACACAAAATAAATATTTATAAACTTTTAGAATTCTATCCGGCACAATCTGTCTCTTAACAAATGCTTCATCAAAGTACCAAGAGACAAGGGCGACCTGGGTAAAGGCTGCTATTGGAGTCTAAGAGAAGGATTCCGACCCGAAAGCACGCAGGCCAGTTCAGCCACGCGGATGCCAACCATAACTGTGACAGACTCTGGCGACCAACATCCTCAGCATGGAGTTGTCGATCTTGGCGCCGTTAAAAACGGCAACACTTCCTCCCCGGGATTTGCCAGCTTCATGAGCGAGGCACCGCAACAGGCCCCACTAGCGGCCAGCGGTGTCTCTGGCCAAGACGGAATTCTGACAGACAGCACCGTTGGCGCTTTGGCCGCACTCATGGGTAGCCAGAGCGACCAGGTGCTTGGAGCCGCCTTCGCTCCCGAGTCGGCCGGTGCTCAGGCGCCCCAGCAGCTGCCAGCGCCGTCAGCAACAATGCAGTTTGCCAACCGGCCGGATCCGTCACCCTGTCTGACTCCGCCGCCACCGCCACTGTCGCCACCGTCGGCTGGCACAACAGACCAGCTCAGTCTGAGCGCTTCTCTGCAGACAATCTGCCGCTCCCTGCTCGGCGAATCCTCCTCTGGTGGCAGCAGCGGCGCTTTCGCTAGCATCGAGGCTGGCGGCGGCAGCAGCGGTGGCAGCGGCGGCAGCGGCGGCAGCAGCGGCAGCGGCGTTAGCGCGCCCTGCCAACCACCTGACCTGTCAGCTTCAACTCTGGACTTTGTGCAGCGAATGCTGCCACAGTTGAAGGACAGCTTCCAGCTGTCGGACAGCGCCCTGCACGACCTGTGGGATCACTGCCGCTCCGGCTCGCGCCCGCCCGCCGCTGCCGAGTCCAACGTCTATCAAGGCGGCCTGGGTGGCGCCGGACCAGCGGCAGCGACGGCAGCCGTCATCCCGCTGCCGACTGTCGGCAGCGATGTGCAGCGGCGTCAGGCCCAAGCGACCGCTCGATCGCAGCCGCCGCCGCCGCTGCCGCCACGCTGGGGCCACCATCAGCCGCCAAGCCAGCAGCAGCCGCACCGGCCGGCTCACGATGCTGGCCAAGATGTTGTTGAAGACGACTTTAACTGGGATAGCATCCTTTGATTTACTACTCGTCTACTAGCTACTGTCAGTAGTGCAAACGAGGTTTTTGTGCTTAGATTTCAAGAGTCTTATTCCCTTTAAAAAATCGTTAGCAAACTTTCTTTGAAACTTTAAAGCAGATTGAAAATTGAAATTGAAATTGAGAAATAATTTTTTAGATAAACTCAAGCTACACGTTTATCACTGTTAGAAAATAATTCCGTTGTAGACTCTCCCCATTTTCGTAGTGCAATTTTTTAAGTTTTTTCCTTTTGATTGTGCATGATAAAAGGAAAATAATCCAATATTATATTTTTGCATGATTTCAAGACTGTAGCCTGTTTCTGATAGACACATAACTTTACCCAAAATGGAACCTTTGTCAACTTATCCGTCCATTCCGCAGTTTCTTTCTTTTCTTGGGAAATTTTTAACCTTTGTTTCTTTTTTCAGCCATAATTGTTGATATATATTTTCCTATATATAATCGAGCTATTAAACCAGCAGAACTGCAATTGTGCAAACGTTCTTCTCATCGAGTTTATCACCGCCTGTGCTCTTAATTTTTGCCCTTCAAGTTCGACACAAACTTTTTATTTGGTTCGGGTTTATCTGTGCTAAATATATGCCTCCCCCCAATTGGAGACCAATTAGATCTACGTGTAATTTGCATTATTTTCTTTCCGATGATTAGCAGAAATCAGTCAGTCAATCAATTTATCGGTTAATAAATCAATTAAATATACAGAGAGTGGTTGCTAGAATAACTCGAGATGAAAGACAAACTATATGCTGCGCTATTGAAACGATGAAAAACGAAAAAGGCCTCTTGAGCGAGATGCTCTGGGTCGATATATTTAATGAGCTGAGTGAAAGCGTACAATACACGTGAGCGTAATGTGGGGTGGGGCGATCAGTGAAGAATGAAAGTGGTGCGATCAATATAATTAGGGACTGTACGTATGAGCAAAATAAATATGTTAGTCTAATTGAACGTACATGTAGCTATTGCAAACGAAAAGTTTAAGAAATACCACGAGACAGTGGCAGCTCCAGAACAGAGAGAGAAAATTCGGTAAATCAAAATAATGACGTCAAAACGATCAGTGAGATCAATGAGATCAATGATAGCAATGAGATCGATGAGTTAAATGGGATCATTGAAATCAATAAGATTTTTTAGATCAATTCTACCAATGAGATGGATGAGCTCTATGAGATCAATGATTTCAACGCGATTAATGGTATCAATGAGATCAATGATATCAAATGAGATTTATGAAACGGTTTAATTAGATAAAACAATATGATACTGAATAATTTCAATATAAAAAACAATTACATTTTTACTTGATGAAAATTCTCTCCGTTCAATTTTAGCACGCGCTAAAAATAGCTCTAGAAAACGGTCCGCAAACAGCTGCATTGATGCGCGCTCTCTTTGACTGCAAAGGCGGCACCGTAAATGAAAAAAATACAAATGGACCGAAGCACTAATAAAGATCAACAATGCTTGATCCTTTTTAGTTGGTCTGCTTCGGTGCACAACAAAGGTCTATTAGATATTGTTTATTGATATGAGAAAAGCGTGACCAGGAAATGAAGAAGCAACACACATACGAGTATTCTTATGTACTGCAGTCCATCGTGCTTATAATTATGTTTATCCTTATTGCTAATATTATTAATAATGTCTACTGAAAATCCTTAGCTTCAACCTCTCTGTCTGCTCTGTCTCTCTCCCTATCTCTCCCTTTCTCTCTCCCTCTCTCTTTTATTTACACTTCGCGTTCGTACTTGCAACATTGACTTTTGTGCTCCCACTTCGATATCTGCATTTCATTTAATTGTTTACCTTGAATAAAAACACTTTTTAACACACTAAATATCCTTTCGATTAAAATGACTGGTTGAAGCCTCTGGGACAAGGTAGAGCTAGCTCGTAGATAGAACAGTTCATTAGATTTACATCCCTGATATCAACATCCGCTCATCGATTTTACCAGACTGTTATAAATCATACTTGAAAGACAAACTTGCATTGCATTGTACGCAATTTTTTGGCCTGACAAAGAGGCCAGACAAAGGCTTGAAACCAGTAGCCAAATCTCTGTCTCTCTCCCCCTCTCTCTCTCTCCCTCTCTCCCTCTCTCCCTCCCTCCCTCTCTTCCCCTCTCTCTCCATCTTTCTCCCTCTCTCTCTCCCTCTCTTCCCCTCCCTCTCCCTCTCTTCCTCTCTCCCTCTCTTCCTCTCTCCCTCTCTTCCTCTCCCCCCTCTCCCTCTCTCTCCCTCTCTCTCTCTCTCTCTCTCTCTTTCTCTCTCTCTTTCTCTCTCTCTCTCTCTCTCTCTCTCGCTATTCGGCTTAGCGGGGACTCTCAAGAATGGAAGCCAGTCAGCCGGTAACTGGGTGGCAGAAGGGCATGCAGGCTAGGTTAGGTTTGCCAAAGGTACAGCGAATCAAGAAATCTTGGGCGCGGCTCTTCTACAGTCCGGCAGCGCCTGCCTCGCGATCAGCAAAAAAACCATTGGCTGTGGCTGCTTCTGAGTTGGTGTAAGCCCAACCCCAGCTCCAGGCTATGGACTTCTAGAATTATATTAGCTATCTGGAGTGGAAACTGAGTGACTAAAGGTTTTCTTACTAATTTCTACTTGGGTTTCTCAAGTTCGTGACTCAGGTCAGGTCACGTTTCATCTCATTGATGTCATAGATTTCATTGATCTGATTGTATGCATTGATGTGATTGATCTTATTGAACACACTGACATACGAGTAGTTGACCTCAAAAGGTCTCACAGACTCTGGAATACGTTTAAACATCTCATCTCATCTTTTTCTGACGCCAGATGGTTAATTAAGCACTTTTTAAAACTAATGACTTGCTGAACAATCAGCCTGAATGAGTGTGGCTGACTGGGGAATGTGTCAGGCTCAGCCAGTTCCCCGTCCAGTTGCTACATCCAGAGCTCCGCGTCCCGACCGATTTGCTGCCCTCCTGCCCGCGAATGAAGCAGCAGTGCGCACCGATTTTCGCTTCTTGCTTCCGCTTCATTTTCGCCCCCTCTCTCAGCCTCCCCCTGCTCAGCCTGAGCCATGGCCTGGGAGTAAGTGCAAGCACACAAAGGACAGCAGCTTCAGCACGTAGAGAGAGTCTCTTCAAATAGTAACCGAGCTAGATAGAGATCGCCAGATCGATCGACAAAAGTTCGGCATGAACTCTTCGGCTGCGTCAACCGCGTCGACTTCCTCGACGGCCCTTGTCGGCGGAGGCGCCGGCCATCGCCAGCGGCCACCGTCGCGCTCTTCTTCGGCAGCCGCAGCCGCCGCGGTCGCCGCAGCGGCCGCCGTCAGAATCCGACCTTTGAAGAACTCCGCCATGCGGTGGGACGCCACCGAGAGGCTGTTCCTGGAGGCGGTGAGCCGCGGCGACCAGCCCACCGTGGCCAGCTGCCTGCGCGGCCCCGCCCGGTCAACATCAACTGCACCGACATGGTTGGCCGCACCGCCCTGCAGATCGCCGTTGACAACGAGAACATCGAGATCGTCCTGCTGCTGCTTCGCGTGCCAGGCATCGTCATCGGCGACGCGATTCTCTACGCCATCCAGGAGGGCGTGTACACCATCGCCGAGGCGCTTATCGACCACCCGTCCATCACCAAGGAGATGCTGGGCGTCGACTGGTCGCGTCACAGTTGCGGCCGGCACACCGGCGAGAGCGCCGAGTTCAGCCCGGACATCAGCCCGGTGATCCTGGCGGCCACCTGCAACCAGTTCGAGATCCTGCAGCTGCTGCTGTCCCGCGGCGCCAGCATCGATCGGCCGCACCAGCTGTCCTGCAACTGCGACAGATGCAAGCAGCTCGTCCGCGACGACTCGCTGCGGCACTCGCTGCTGCGCATCAACACCTACAGGGCCCTGGCCAGCCCCGCCTGGATCTGCCTGACCTCGGCTGACCCCATCCTGACGGCCTTTCGGCTGTCCTGGGAGCTGCAGCGCTTAGCCAGCATCGAGAACGAATTCAAAGCCGCATTCGGCGCGCTCAGCCAGCAGTGCTGCAAATACGCCTGCGACCTGCTGGACCAGTGCCGCAGCTCAGAGGAGGTCACCGCCGTGCTGAACAAGTCCGAATCGGACGGCGATTCCCATGACGGGTTCCTGCCGCTGTCCAGATCCGACCTGGCCGCGTCCGCCTCAGCCTCGAGCCTCACCGGCGGCAGCGGCGACCAGCCGGCCTGCGAGGTGCTGACGCTGGACCGGCTGAAGCTGGCGTTGAAGTTTGAGCAGAAGCAGTTCGTGGCGAATTCGCACTGTCAGCAGCTGCTCACCACCATCTGGTACGACAGACTGCCGGGCTGGCGAAAGCAGTCGTTGGCCGCAAAGGCGCTGTTCTGCGTAGGCTTTGTCCTGGTGATGCCCGTTCTGGCCCTGGTCTACATCCTGTTCCCGCACTCCCGCCTCGGCCGCCTGATGCGCAGTCCGTTTATGAAGTTTCTCAACCACTCGGCCTCCTTTGCCATCTTCCTGGTGCTGCTGCTGATCGCCAGCACCGACTGGGGCGCCTTCCACCGCGCCAAGGAGCGCCACATGATGCGGGGCCCGCCGCCAGACTTTGTTGAAACTCTCATCCTGTGGTGGGTGCTCGGTGAGTTCTGGACTTTCTGAATGCCCCTGTTGGCCTGCAAAATTGTTAGTTAGTTAGTTAGTTAGTTAGTTAGTTAGTTAGTTAGTTAGTTAGTTAGTTAGTTAGTTAGTTAGTTAGTTAGTTAGTTAGTTAGTTAGTTAGTTAGTTAGTTAGTTAGTTAGTTAGTTAGTTAGTTAGTTAGTTAGTTAGTTAGTTAGTTAGTTAGTTAGTTAGTTAGTTAGTTAGTTAGTTAGTTAGTTAGTTAGTTAGTTAGTTAGTTAGTTAGTTAGTTAGTTAGTTAGTTAGTTAGTTAGTTAGTTAGTTAGTTAGTTAGTTAGTTAGTTAGTTAGTTAGTTAGTTAGTTAGTTAGTTAGTTAGTTAGTTAGTTAGTTAGTTAGTTAGTTAGTTAGTTAGTTAGTTAGTTAGTTAGTTAGTTAGTTAGTTAGTTAGTTAGTTAGTTAGTTAGTTAGTTAGTTAGTTAGTTAGTTAGTTAGTTAGTTAGTTAGTTAGTTAGTTAGTTAGTTAGTTAGTTAGTTAGTTAGTTAGTTAGTTAGTTAGTTAGTTAGTTAGTTAGTTAGTTAGTTAGTTAGTTAGTTATTTAGTTAGTTAGTTAGTTAGTTAGTTAGTTAGCTAGCAACTCACTCGGCCTCAATCCGCAGGTTTTGTCTGGGCCGAGATGAAGCAGATCTGGGCGGAGGGCTTCAAAGCCTACGTCAGGCAGTGGTGGAACTGGCTGGACTTCATCATGCTGGCGCTCTACCTCAGCACCCTGTCGCTCAGAATCGCCGCCTACGTGCTGGCGAAAACTGGAAAATACGGCAGCGAGCCGCAGTCCCGCCTGAACTGGCCACTGCTGGACCCCACCCTGATCTCGGAGGCTGTGTTCTCCATCGCGAATGTGTTCAGCTTTGCTCGCATTATCTTCCTGTTTCAGGTTGGTTCAAACTGTATTGCAAAATCATCAAATTTAGTTTAAAGAAGAAATCCCTTAAAGAATCTACCTTATAATTTCATTTCAATACTCCCATCGACCCCGCCGCAGGTGAACGAGCACCTGGGACCGCTCCAAATCTCCCTGGGCTGCATGGTGATCGACATCGCCAAGTTCATCTTCATATTCTACCTGGTCATCACTAGCTTCGCATGCGGACTTAATCAGCTGTACTTTTTCTACATGCAGGACTCGAAGATTAAAAACGAAGGCTTCTCAACGTAAGCTTCGCCGTAGAGAGACCCTGGCTCGCGCCTGGGCGTGTCAAAGTCATAGAGTTATTATGGGAGTAGAACAAAGTATTAATCTTGGGGTAAATCTGTGCTTAATCCCTGTATCTTACGTTGCTAATTTATAAAATTTTATAAGGAAAGTCATTGACGTTCTATCTTGACGTTCTATTTATTAGACTTCAGTCCCGAGATCCCATTCCTCAGTGTTGAGATCACCTTCCTCAGTCCCGAGATCCCATTCCTCAGTGTTGAGATCACCTTCCTCAGTCCCGAGATCCCATTCCTCAGTCCCGAGATCCTAGTCCCGAGATCTCATACCTCATGTCCGATATCTCATTCCTCAGTCCCGAGATCCCATACCTCAGTCCCGAGATCCCATACCTCAGTCCCGAGATCCCATTTCTCAGTCTAACTATAACTGACACGATCGCATCCAACACCGTTCAGGCTCACGGTCACCTATCAGACTCTGTTCTGGTCCCTGTTCGGAGTTACCAACCGTCGCGACGTCCTTATCTTCTCCTCCGAGGCCGGTTCGACCGACAATGCCGTGGAGAACAAAGCCACCGAGTTCGTGTCCGAGCTGATGTGGCTCAGCTATCACTTTGTGGCCATCATCGTGCTGGTGAACATGCTGATTGCCATGATGTCCAACAGCTTCCAGACTATTCAGGTGAAGACTTGATGGACAAAGTCGTACCGGACTGTAGGACCTAGGGCTGACGACTCACTTATGGACACGGTAGTGAAGTACATTGGGTTACCAGCCTAAAAAAGTATGCATGAAGGCAGCAGCCTACTAAAGTGCTTTGAGTTACCAAGCCTAATAATTAATAACATAATAATTGATTACACCTGCCCTAATTGGGCCGAATGCGCAACCGACAGCTCAGCCGCAGCTATTGCGCGGCGCATCTGAAGGCTGCGTACGGCTGTTCAGTCCAAGGACTGGGGGGGTCGCCACACACCCTCAATTACCCCAGCTAATGCTGGCACCCATTTTACAGCTGGGTGAACTGAAACAATGCAGAGTCTTGCTCAAGGACACAAATTTTTCCTGAGGGATCGGGAATCGAACCCCCGACCTTTCAGTCGTGAATCAGACGCTCAAACACTAGGCTAAAGCCCCTAGCCTAGCTTATAAAAGTACAAATGAAGACACCAGCCTACTGAAGTATTTGGAGTCACCAGCCTAGGCACTTTTTTTACCAGCCTACTGAAGTTCAGAATGATTTTATGAATAAAATACTCATTAAGTTTTAAAGAAGACCGAAAAACATCATAAAAGTTCGACTTAACTTTTGCATTGAACAAAACAAATCAATGCCACGCAAGCCATCGCTGCTTTACAGTTGAGTGCAAGCCAGCCGCCTGCTTCTGATAAGTTGCTCCATTCGAGGATAATTCGGTCCCAGTTCGCTGCTCGAACTCGAATAGCGACCGTCGGTTTCAAATCTGCCCCAAATGAGCAAGTCGGGTGGGCGCTGATTTTGCTGATTAAATTTATCTCGCCGGCCAGAGTGTTTTGGGGGGTTTGGGGGTGGGGTGAGCGCCGGCTGCCGGCGGGGGTCCCAGCGGGGGGTCCCAGCGGGGGACTGCGGCCAGTCAACCGGTTTGCGGGCGACTTCCGACTAAAACCACAACCAGTTCTAGTTAAGGTCAACGCTCGCTTCGATTTGCAGCTCGCTTAGAGCAAGTTTTCGTATCGAATTTCCTCGACTAAGTTCATCGTTGATTTTCTATGCTTTTTAACTGCGAGTAAAATAAATATAATATATTTTGAGTAGCCTGATCCGAGATCGATCAGTACGCTTTGTACAGAGCAGAATCTGTAGGAGTGTAAAAACGGCATAAAATAGTTGCTTTTGGATTAGAAAGTCTATCGCTAGTAAAAGCCTATTTAGAGATGGGGCGCCTAATTTGTGGTGAGGGACACCTAATAAGTGGTGAGGGGCGCCTAATTAGTGGTGAGGGACACCTAATTAGTGGTGAGGGACACCTAATTAGTGGTGAGGGACACCTAATTAGTGGTGAGGGGCGCCTACTAATTAGTGGTGAGGGACACCTAATTAGTGGTGAGGGACACCTAATTAGTGGTGAGGGACGCCTAATTAGTGGTGAGGGACACCTAATTAGTGGTGAGGGACGCCTAATTAGTGGTGAGGGACACCTAATTAGCGGTAAGGTTCGCCTAATTAGTAGTGAGGTTTGCCTAAGTAGTGGTGAGGTTCGCCTAATTAGTGGTAAGGTTCGCCTAATTAGTGGTGAAGGTTCGCCTAATTGGTGGGGAGGTTCGCCTAATTAGCGATAAGGTTCGCCTAATTAGTAGTGAGGTTCGCCTAATTGGTGGTGAGGTTCGCCTAATTAGTGGTGAGGCTCGCCTAATTGACTGTGAAGGTTCATATTTGCGGTGGGAACGCCCTTTCCGAAATTGTGGCGCCTAATCAACTGTGGTCACGTCTTATTTTCTGGGGGGAGGGGGAACACAAATGTTGATCCAAATTCCCCAAGCACTTTTAGCTATCTTCTCACTCGATTGCGTGCTTAGCCTTTCGTTTGCCTTTTTGGACCAAATCGAGTCCGAATCGTCTTCCACTTCCCTTCCCCCGCTCAGCGCGCATGAGTTGAAATCCCTAAGTGCTCGGCATCGAACTCTTCATGGCTCAACTTACCCCTAGTTTCAACCAGTTTCAATTGAACGCTGCTTGTCTTCCCTCCCGACTTATTGAGCAGTTTCTGTCCAGCAGAAGTAAAATTCAAGGGCCGACAAAAAGCTGGGAAATTCCACGAAAGAGTATAAAAAATGTATACAACTTCTTGCGAATTCAACATTCCACAGAATCACGCCGACATCGAGTGGAAATTTGCGCGCAGCAAACTGTGGATGAGCTACTTCGACGAAGGCTGCACCCTGCCGCCGCCATTCAACACCATCGTCAGCCCGAAGTCTGTCTACTACTGCCTGAGGTCGGCAGTCAGACTGTTCAGGAGGAGGGGCGGCGGCGCTGCGGGCGGTCACCGCGGCGGCGACGGGGCAACTGCGACGGCGACTGCCGCTAGTTCGGGATCGCGGTTGGCCGGGAGACGAATTCGCGGGTCCGGCTCCATGCCACAGCTGGCCAGCGCCAACACGGCCATGGTGAGAGCCGGGGCTTTGTGGGGACTGAGCGCCAACACGGCCATGGTGAGAGCCGGGGCTTTGTGGGGACTGAGCGCCACTTTTAGAGAGTTCCAGAGCGTCATTGTGTGAGGAATCCAGAGCGTCATTCTGTAGGGAATTCAGAGAGTCATTGTGTAGGGAATCCAGAGAGTCATTCTGTAGGGAATCCAGAGCGTCATTCTGTAGGGAATTCAGAGAGTCATTGTGTAGGGAATCCAGAGAGTCATTCTGTAGGGAATCCAGAGAGTCATTCTGTAGGGAATTCAGAGAGTCATTGTGTAGGGAATCCAGAGAGTCATTCTGTAGGGAATCCAGAGAGTCATTCTGTAGGGAATTCAGAGAGTCATTGTGTAGGGAATCCAGAGAGTCATTCTGTAGGGAATCCAGAGAGTCATTCTGTAGGGAATTCAGAGAGTCATTGTGTAGGGAATCCAGAGAGTCATTCTGTAGGGAATCCAGAGCGTCATTCTGTAGGGAATCCAGAGCGTCATTCTGTAGGGAATTCAGATAGTCATTCTGTAGGGAATTCAGAGAGTCATTGTGCAGGGAATTCAGAGAGTCATTGTGCAGGGAATTCAGAGAGTCATTCTGTAGGGAATCCAGAGAGTCATTCTGTAGGGAATCCAGAGCGTCATTCTGTAGGGAATTCAGATAGTCATTCTGTAGGGAATTCAGAGAGTCATTGTGCAGGGAATTCAGAGAGTCATTGTGTAGGGAATCCAGAGAGTCATTCTGTAGGGAATCCAGAGCGTCATTCTGTAGGGAATTCAGATAGTCATTCTGTAGGGAATTCAGAGCGTCATTGTGCAGGGAATTCAGAGAGTCATTGTGCAGGGAATTCAGAGAGTCCTTGTGCAGGGAATTCAGAGAGTCATTGTGCAGGGAATTCAGAGAGTCATTGTGCAGGGAATTCAGAGAGTCATAGTGCAGGGAATTCAGAGAGTCATTGTGTAGGGAATCCAGAGAGTCATTCTGTAGGGAATCCAGAGCGTCATTCTGTAGGGAATTCAGATAGTCATTCTGTAGGGAATTCAGAGCGTCATTGTGCAGGGAATTCAGAGAGTCATTGTGTAGGCAATTCAGAGCGTCATTGTGCAGGGAATTCAGAGCGTCATTGTGCAGGGAATTCAGAGAGTCATTCTGTAGGGAATTCAGAGCGTCATTGTGCAGGGAATTCAGAGAGTCATTGTGCAGGGAATTCAGAGAGTCATTCTGTAGGGAACTCAGAGAGTCATTGTGCAGGGAATCCAGAGAGTCATTCTGTAGGGAATCCAGAGAGTCATTCTGTAGGGAATTCAGAGCGTCATTGTGCAGGGAATTCAGAGAGTCATTGTGCAGGGAATTCAGTCATGGTGTAAAGAATCCAGAGTCATTGTGTCAAAAGATCGAAAGTTGCGCCAAATTCCGAGACAGGGAAGCGTAAAAACCTAAATCACGAGGTCTTTTTACCGAACTTTTAAAAGTCATGCTTCTTCTGCCCCACTGAACACATGTGGGCTACAATAAATATAGCTATTATATACGTAAAACTGATTTCATCTCGTTGATCCTCCGCACACACACTGCTCTGAGCCTGAGTCCATCAACAAACATCAGGCGAAAAGGAGAATTTTTTGCTTTAGAGCGCAGTGGTTTTTGATTGCTCTCCTCTCGCTCTCACTCACTCTCTCCTCATTCTCTTTATTTGATTTGGACAGCGCAAGTCTTGCTCAAAGTCTTCAGTAGGAAAGAGTTGATGGAAGGCCGCAGAAATAAAGGCGCCATCATGAAGATGGAGGTTGGGCCAATCTGCTTGAGGTTTCCCTTCCGTTTTGGAGGGGAGGTAGCCGTGGCGGAATTATCCATAAGCTCTCTTTTCCCTGATTTCTTGCTCAGGCAAACGCGCTTCCCCCACGCAAACCACTTCAATATGACGATCCGATGCCCACTGCGGCTGGAAAATGTTCCAGTTGCCTCGTTTTTTGGGGAATATTTCTCCGAATTGATTTTGTTTTCCAGAAAAATCCAGCTTTTGTTGGCGATGCCGCCTGTTTAGATGGCTCCACCGATCGGCTGCAGCACCAGCAGCAGCAGCTCACTTATTTGGTAAGGCCGGGCATCTAAGAGTCCTTTGAAAGGATCTTTGCCTGGCGATGTTTAGTCTGCTTATGCCGCCCTGCACGACTGTCTTTCCTGATCTGGTGATTCCAATGGATTGCTAATCTATCCCATGGATAACGGATTAGAATGGGTTGCTAATCTATCCCATGGATAACGGATTATAATGGGATTGCTAATCTATCCCATGGATAACGGATTAGAATGGGATTGCTAATCTATCTCATGATAACGGATTAGAATGGGGTTGCTAATCTATCCCATGGATAGCGGGTTAGAATGGGATTGCTAATCTATCCCATGGATAGCGGATTAGAATGGGATTGCTAATCTATCCCATGGATAACAGATTATAATGGGATTGCTAATCTACCCCATGGATAACAGATTAGAATGGGGTTGCTAATCTATCCCATGATAACAGGTTAGAATGGGATTGCTAATCTATCCCATGGATAACAGATTAGAATGGGATTGCTAATCTATCTCATGATAACGGATTAGAATGGGGTTGCTAATCTATCCCATGGATAACAGATTAGAATGGGATTGCTAATCTATCTCATGATTACGGATTAGAATGGGGTTGCTAATCTATCCCATGGATAACAGATTAGAATGGGATTGCTAATCTATCCCATGATAACGGATTAGAATGGGGTTGCTAATCTATCTCATGATAACGGATTAGAATGGGATTGCTAATCTATCCTATGGATAACAGATTAGAATGGGATTGCTAATCTATCCCATGGATAACGGATTAGAATGGGGTTGCTAATCTATCCCATGGATAACGGATTAGAATGGGATTGCTAATCTATCCCATGGATAACGGATTAGAATGGGATTGCTAATCTATCCCATGGATAACGGATTAGAATGGGATTGCTAATCTATCCCATGGATAACGGATTAGAATGGGATTGCTAATCTATCCCATGGATAACGGATTAGAATGGGATTGCTAATCTATCCCATGGATAACGGATTAGAATGGGATTGCTAATCTACCCATGGATAACAGATTAGAATGGGTTTGCTAATCTATCCTAAAAATGACTGATTTGAATGCATTGATGGAGTATGGATTCTGATTAAGCCAACCGTGCAGAATTCTGCAGCAATTGCCCGTGGCCAATAAATTTTCGAACGAACTCTCCATTGCTCTTTGCTGCAAGTCCGAATCGCAAACAGAGCGAAAAACAAAAATTCATCATTTCTTCCTGAGCAGCTTATTGCTTCCACACCCTGGAAGAATTCCCAGTCGTTTGTCATTCCTTTGGCAAAGCAGAAATCAGGCAAAATTGCTTTCCTGTCAGTCAGAGCGGCGCACTCTGTTCTTAGGGTGCGAAGCAAAACTAGAACTCTGCAGCAGATGTTGCTAGCGGAAAAATGCAAAGCAAAAGCAAAACTGGACCAATTCGTTTGATTTTATTAATAACAGCCAGATGTGTATTATACTACTTATTTGCACCTGCACACTTCACTAGTTTCTAATCTTCTTTCTAAAGCGAATATTTTGCTATTCTGACTGCCTATAATACGAGTACATACCCGATTATACCCGACCTGTCTATTCCCGACTAAATGACCATATACCAGCTATTATACTATTTCTCAGCACCTTTAAGTCCCATAGCTAGCTTATAAATTGTGAGAATTATAAGTGCATCGATCAATAAAAAGTGGCTTTTTTCTACCCATGTCTTTAATGCTTATTCGGAGTCTGTTGAGCACGTCTGTTGCTATACCTATCTATTCTTACTATTAGTGTTATTTTACAATAAATCGTGTGCACACTGATTCTATGGCTGCATACATTCAACAATATTGAGCTTTGCATTCCTGCAGCACTTGCAAGCACAGCTATTGAAGTTATTCAACAGTTGCTAAACTGGATGAGCTTTCATCTCGCCGCTCGAAAATTCATCCATCATATGAAACATTTTTTCTTTGAGCAGGACGTGATGAAGCGTCTGGTGAGCCGCTATATTCACCAGACTAAGAAGGCCATGCGACAGGACGGGGTCAACGAGGACGATTTGCTGGAGATCAAGCAGGACATTTCTAGTTTAAGGTGAGCGGTCGCAAAAGCTACAATGAGAGCAATGAGAACAGAAATAACAAAAGCATCAAATGGCAAAAAATAACAAAAAAACAACTAACAATAATAACAATAACAATAATTCAACAGTAATTATAAAGCAACAACGTCAAAAGAACAGCAGAAATAAAAGAACAAGAACAATAATAATAACTTTTCCAGTCAGTAGTTTGTTTCCTAGAAAATATTTAAAATTTTACTCGAAGCGAAAAACACGCTGTACGGAGATAGAGAAGTTTCGGCCTTTTCTAAGAAAAATAGCGATGGCTTCTTATTGGAAGCAGATCAACTTTAACAACTTTTCTGTTTTAATGCTGACTTGACTTTTTGTAAGGCCTTTTTTATTAAAATAACGAGTTTCCAAAAAATTATAGCCTTTCTATTTTTTTGTAAATATATTTTGTATATTTTATATATTTCTTTACTTATATTATTATGTTTTCAGTGTGCGCATGTCCAAAAAAACTCATTGAATACTGCAGTGTGTAGCTCTGATTTGGGTTCGTAAAACAAATATTTTCTCAGAAACAAGTGTCCCATTCTTCTACTTGAGTTGCCCTCGGCCACTGATAGTAGTATTAAAAGATTTTTCATCCTATTTTTTTCCAAACCAGATTCGAATTGCGCGACGATCGACGTCGCGAGGTGCAGCGATCCACCGGACACCTGGACACGATGAAGCGAGACCTCATCCGCACTCTGTCCCGCGGATACGGCATCAAAGGCCGGCGACACGGCGGCGCCAAAAGTGGCACCACCGGTGGAGGCGGGCAGGCAGTCATCGACGAAGTTGACGAATCCGACGGCAGCAGCGGCGGCGCTAGCGGCGGACTATGGCACGCGCCGATTGAGACTCCGGAGGAGACTGACGAGTCGCCGACAACGCCTGAGCAACCGCAGCGTCAGCAACAGGCCGAGGAGCCGCTGCCGTTTCCCGGCTACAGTTTCAGCCAAAGCGAACACCAGCGACTCAAACGGGAGCTCGCCCAAGAGGTTCGGCAGCTGATTCGCGAGGAGCTCAGCGCCGCCACTGGCCAGATGATGGCGGCCGCCAATGTCGGCCGACTGGCCAGGCCAGATGCTGAAGGTCGGCAGCCTCAGCAGCACCGGCTGCACACCCAGCTGTAGATCAGCTGTCGGATAGGGGTTGGCGGTGCACTGTAGAACTGGTTTAGAAGTCCAGCTGTTGGAATTTTCATTTTAATTTGTGAGAACGGCGGCTAGTAATAATTGCGATCTGATCTCCCGATGAACAAGTGATAGGTAGTCTAGTTTCCAGTGACAGGAAATACAGGTGATCGGGTGACAGGTGATCTACTGAGAGGTTTGATCCAGTGACAGGTGATCCAGTGACAGATGATCCAGTGACAGGTTTGATCCAGTGACAGGTTTGATCCAGTGACAGGTGATCCAGTGACAGGTTTGATCCAGTGACAGATGATCCAGTGACAGGTTTGATCCAGTGACAGGTGATCTACTGAGAGGTTTGATCCAGTGACATGTTTGATTCAGTGACAGATGATCCAGTGACAGGTTTGATCCAGTGACAGGTTTGATCCAGTGACATGTTTGATTCAGTGACAGATGATCCAGTGACAGGTTTGATCCAGTGACAGGTTTGATCCAGTGACAGGTGATCCAGTGACAGGTGATCTAGTGACAGGTGATCTAGTGACAGGTGATCTAGTGACAGGTGATCTAGTGACAGGTGATCCAGTGACAGGTGATCTAGTGACAGGTGATCTAGTGACAGGTGATCTAGTGACAGGTGATCTAGTGACAGGTGATCTAGTGACAGGTGATCCAGTGACAGGTTTGATCCAGTGACAGATGATCCAGTGACAGGTTTGATCCAGTGACAGGTTTGATCCAGTGACAGGTTTGATCCAGTGACAGATGATCCAGTGACAGGTGATCCAGTGACAGGTGATCTAGTGACAGGTGATCCAGTGACAGGTTTGATCCAGTGACAGGTGATCCAGTGACAGGTGATCCAGTGACAGGTGATCTAGTGACAGGTTTGATCCAGTGACAGGTTTGATCCAGTGACAGGTGATCCAGTGACAGGTTTGATCCAGTGACAGGTGATCCAGTGACATGTTTGATCCAGTGACAGGTTTGATCCAGTGACAGGTGATCCAGTGACAGGTGATCTAGTGACAGGTGATCCAGTGACAGGTGATCCAGTGACAAGTGATATAGTGACAAGTGATCTAGTGACAGGTGATCTAGTGACAGGTGATCTAGTGACAGGTGATCCAGTGACAGGTGATCCAGTGACAGGTGATCTAGTGACAGGTGATCCAGTGACAGGTGATCCAGTGACAAGTGATATAGTGACAAGTGATCTAGTGACAGGTGATCTAGTGACAGGTGATCTAGTGACAGGTGATCCAGTGACAGATGATCTAGTTACAGGTGATCTAAACGCTGAATTGATGCAGAAATGCTCATAATGCTATTTTATTGTTATAAATTGCTTTTTATTATATTTTTCAAACATTGTTGGCTTTTAAGCTACTCTACTGTGCATGTATACGACAGCGTAAAAACTGTTTTCACGGCTGCTTTCTGCTACGAGAAAGTAATCTGATACTAACGCATGTATACTCGTATTCCCGCCTCACCACACTATTTATTCTAGTTTAGATTGAACAGCCTACTCTAGTGAAAATATTGTAGCATTTGATACAAGTAGACCTTGTATTGTACTTATATTCGCATTGTATTTATTTTCGTATTGTACTTGACTATTTATGTAAACTGACTCTGTGGCCTGCTGCAATTTTTTCCAGTCCAGTTTTGTACTGTACTTACTGTACTGCACTGTAAGTTTGTCATAGAGAAGCTGGATTCCAACTAAATAACATTCTCCTAGCGTCGGCTGCAGTGAGTGGCTGCAATGTCTCTCTACCCAAGACAGGTCCGCACCAGATGGGGTGGTGGGTGTTGGCCCAGTGAGTGGCTGCAATGTCCCTCTACCCAAGACACGTCCGCTCCAGATGGGGTGGGGGGTGTTGGCCCAGTGAGTGGCTGCAATGTCTCTCTACCCCTAAGACAGGTCCGCACCAGATGGGGTTGTGGGTGTTGGCCCAGTGAGTGGCTGCAATGTCTCTCTACCCCCCAAAACAGATCCGCACCAGATGGGGTGGTGGGTGTTGGCCCAGTGAGTGGCTGCAATGTCCCTCTACCCCCAAAACAGATCCGCACCAGATGGGGTGGTGGGTGTTGGCCCAGTGAGTGGCTGCAATGTCTCTCTACCCCTAAGACTGGTCCGCACCAGATGGGGTGGTGGGTGTTGGCCCAGTGAGTGGCTGCAATGTCTCTCTACCCCTAAGACAGGTCCGCACCAGATGGGGTGGTGGGTGTTGGCCCAGTGAGTGGCTCAATGTCTCTCTACCCCTAAGACAGGTCCGCACCAGATGGGGTGGTGGGTGTTGGCTCAGTGAGTGGCTGCAATGTCTCTCTACCCCTAAGACAGGTCCGCACCAGATGGGATGGTGGGTGTTGGCCCAGTGAGTCTTTACCCCTAAGACAACTCCGCACCAGGTCACTAGGGCGCCTCTGTATAAATTTTTATCAGTATATATATTTTTTACCTAGCTGGGATGCATAATGGATGTTTTGTCATTTTATGGACTCCACTGCAGAGTATTTTCCCCGCTGCCCGACCAGTACAAGATTTTCTAGCCAGCGCCTAATTGAATTTTGCTTTCTCTCTCTATTAGACTCCAATCCGTTGAGAAATCAAAGCTGAATAAAAATGATTTTAGAGCAACAGCCTAGAGCCGGATGGCTGTTGACTTCGAATTAAAAAGTACATCCAGTTCATGCACTTTTGTCCTCGATCCATCTTCATTTCATACCTCGTTCATTTTAAAAAGACAAAAACGGCTTAAAGCAAAGATTGCAAATTGCTTGGAAAATACGGGACTCAATCGCGGCGTCTACTCGATGAAACAATAAAATGCCGTTTGGCTTAGCATGTTTACGGGTACCGCTCTCACCAATTAAAACAAGGTTAGTCCCTGCTAGCAACCGCTGTGATTGTGCATGAGATTCAGCCTCACCTGAGAAAAAGAATCCGGCGAGTCAGTGAACCATGCATGGATTCAGTGAACAAGTAAACCAGTGAACCAGTAAACCGGTGAACTAGTAAACCAGTGAACCAATCAACCGGTGAACCGGTGAACTTGTAAACCGGAGAACTGGTAAACTACTGAACCAGTGAACAAGTAAACCAGTGAACAAGTAAACCAGTGAAACGGTGAACTAGTAAAACTAGTAAACCGGTAAACCGCGGTGAAAACAAACCAGGCAATGCTTTTCAGTATCATCAGCTGTTTCTCAGAGTGTAATTTGTTTTTTCGAGGACCATAAGACACAATTTTCTTAAACGTATGAAAACTGATTGAGACAAGCAGAAATTTACAGATTTTAAAGATTGGAACTTAGAAAAAGGTAAAAACAAAGCTTAAACCGTTAAAAAACTAACTACGAGCTACACACGGTGAATTTTCCAGTCAATTCGTTACGACGATTGAAGATCAGCTAATTTTGTGGCAGCTAAATCGCAAAAAAGTTTTGAATTACACTTTTTTAAAATCACTCTCCAACACACTCCATCACTTCCCAATATACTCAATCACTCACCAACACACTCCATCACTTCCCAACACACTCAATCACTCACCAACACACTCAATCACTCACCAACACACTCAATCACTCACCAACACACTCCATCACTTCCCAACACATTCAATCACTCACCAACACACTCAGTCACTCACCAACACACTCAGTCACTCACCAACGCACTCAATCACTCACCAATGCACTCAATCACTCACCAACGCACTCAATCACTCACCAACACACTCAGTCACTCACCAACGCACTCAATCACTCACCAACGGCACTCAATCACTCACCAACACACTCCATCACTTCCCAACACATTCAATCACTCACCAACGCACTCAATCACTCACCAACACACTCAGTCACTCACCAACACACTCAGTCACTCACCAACGCACTCAATCACTCACCAACGCACTCAATCACTCACCAACACACTCCATCACTTCCCAACACACTCAATCACTCACCAACGCACTCAATCACTCACCAACGGCACTCAATCACTCACCAACACACTCAATCACTCACCAACACACTCCATCACTTCCCAACACACTCAATCACTCACCAAAACACTCCATCACTTCCCAACACACTCAATCACTCACCAACGCACTCAATCACTCACCAACACACTCAATTACTCACCAACACACTCCATCACTTCCCTGATGACTTTTATTACTAGTCCAAGCATCTTTTCAAATAACGACCCAAAACTAAGTCTACGGCTCGATCTCAATCTCTAGGGGATCGCTGGAGCCGCGCGTCGCCAGATGGGACACCGAGGACGAATCCGACAGGTCGCTGAAATCCTCCCCGAAGTCGGAGACGCGTCGGCTCGAGTCGTCATTTGAACCGCCGCCGCCGCCGCCGCCGCCGCCGCCGCCGCCGTTAGCTGTTCCGCCAGCGCCGCCAAGATCTGAGCCGGAGTTCAGGCGAAGCTTCGGGACCTTCAAGCCGGCGCCCGTGCCCGCAGCCTTGGAACCGGCGCTGCCCGTCAACTGCGCTGTCGCATCCGCCGCCACACCCTCCTTGACGACTGCCTCGCCAGCCGGTTGACGCGGCTGACTTCGACTTCGACAAAGCCGACGACAAGCGTCAGCGCCGGCTGCTCCGGCGGCGTAAAGTCGATCGACAATTCGGCTGCCTGCGCACAGCTGCTCGGCCTCCTCCAGGCTGTCCGGCGGCCGGCTCTGCCGCGTCTCTGGCAGGAACAGCGCCAGGCAGCAGCCGGCCGCGGCCAGGAGGCCACACAGCAGCGGCGGCAGCGGCCGCCAGACTCCGGCCAGGAGGCCCAGCTGAGCGGCGACTACGCCGCCGACTCTGGCGGAGGTCGAAGCGACGCCGACGCAGGAGTTCCTGGCCGGCGTCGGGAAAGCTTCGCTGGCGTGCAGCCAGGCCGCCTCGAAGGCCAGCAGGAGGCCGAACCGGCCGAACAGCGCCGCGGCCAGCCGACCGGCGAACCCGGGCGCGCCGGCCGCTAGCGCAAGCAGCGCCACAGCGCCGACTCCGTTGGCGGCCAGAAGCAGCGATACCCGGCCGCAGCAGCCGCCCGCTGCCATGCCGGCCAGACGGGCGACCACCTCGGCTCCGGCGGCCATCGCCGCACCAGCGAAAGCGCCGGTTTCGCCTCCGCCACCACTGCGCTGGACGAGCAGGTCGGACCAGCCGAGCGCCAGGCCGTAGTAGCCGGCGCTGACCACGGCGAAGGTGCACCAGACCGTCAGGGCCAGCTGGCGCAGCGGCGGTCGGCGCAGCAGGCTGAGCAGCGGCAGCGCTGCCGTGGCGTTAGCTGGAGACTTTTGCTTCGGCGCTGTCTGTTCGCTCTGTTCTGCAGGCTGATTCGGTTCGTCTGGGGCTGTCAGGCTTCTGAAAATTGGAAAAGCCAGATTGCCATAACTTTTGTTGTCATTAAAAGAGCCTATCATTATACAATAAGACGCAATTATGAATTGATATGACTCTTGAGGAGTGGATAGAATGGACGAGGCTGAAAGACCCGAAAAGAGACGAGAAAGGTAAACTTGAGTAGAGTAGAGTATAATAGTAGAGTACAGTAGAGTAGTTCGTCTAAAGAAAAATTTGAGTAGAGTAGCGTAGAGTAGATTAGGTTAGAGTAGAATAGAGTAGTGTACAGTACAGTAGAGTAGATAAGAAACTTATGGGGAGCAATAATAAAACTTATTTAACGCTTCAGACCCCGCTCCCCAACCTGGCTGCGAGCGGCTGCTCGGACTGTTCCACCTGTTGCTCCTCTTGCCGCTGTACCGGGCGCTGTTCCAACAGGCGCTGCAGCCGGCCGGCCGACCGGTTGACGCGGGCGATCCGGCGCAGTGCCGCCTCGGCGGCTGCTGCCCGACCGCGCATCAGCAGCCAGCGCGGCGACTCGGCGGCGAACAGCCACGCGGGGGGCAGCAGCAGCAGCGCAGGTGCCGACGCCAGAAGCTCCGTGGTTCGCCAGTCGCGAGTCCACATGGCCGCCCCGGCCAGGGCGAGAAGGCCCAGACTCCAGCCATTCTTCATCAGCAGGCTGAGCAGAAACCGGTCGCCATTGTGCAGAGTCTCGGCGTGCCAGGTGTAGCTGACGCTGAGCAGGCCGGCCGAGGCGAAGCCGGCCAGGCAGCGGAGGGCGGCGTAGGTGATGACGTCCTTGGAGACTGCGCCCACCGAGCCTGCGACGGCGAGGTTCGCGCAGGCCGCGGCGAAGGCGCCCCGGCGGCCGCACCGGTCCGACAGCAGGCCGTAGCAGGTGCTGCCGGCCAGAAAGCCGAGCATAAACATCACCTTGACAACCGTTGCTAGGTAGTCTCGGTCGCACACGAGCTGAAATGTTTCTAGCGCCGTTTCTGTCATCTGACGATCGCTAAAGACCAACCGTTGGCAACTTGTGCCAGTCCAGTTTGCTGTGCAGGCGTCCATGACTCCAGCAGTGAAGTTGTAAGCCGTTGCTGCACCGGAGCTATTCCGGATATCCGGGTCATCAGCAGCCGCTGACGCGCACACGAACGGCCTGCGCAGTAAAGTGAAGTTGACTGACAGGGTCTGCATAGCCGGCAGGGCCGCCGCCAGCGCCATCAGGCAGAGAAAGCCGGCCTGGTAGGCGCGGCGACGGCCCACGGCTTCTAGGAGCTCCTCGCATGTTGGTGGCCGCTGCGGCTGCTGCTGGGCAGGCGGCTCAGCCAGTTTGAAGTTCGTATGGCAAAGCAGCTCTGCAGAATATCCGGTAGCTCACTCTGACCTGGATGACCTTCCAGTCCGAATCCCCAATTGCCCTGGAGATATAGCTAGGGCTTGGGACAAGAACGGGTGGATAATGCGATCTGCTCCACTTATCACCCTGACCAATCAGCGCGGACTCAAATTCGTGAGGAGCAAAGGGTGAGTTGGATTTTCATAGCCTTCAACTACTTGGCAAATGTGCCTCCTATATAACATAGAGAGGAGCCTGGAATCGCCTGGGAGACAACGGAGACGGCCGGCACATGGGCAGCGTGTCAGTGCGTTCACCCCCCCCCCCAATATTCTTCTAGTGGCTCCCGTTTCCCGCTCCTATCCGCTCTTCAGAGAGCTTTTCCGCACCTAGTCGTGGCGCCATCCTCCCCTCCTCGCAGCCCGGCAACTGGACTGCATGGGGCTGAATTTTATTCTAAGCCATTGTTTCCTCTGGACTAGAGAGAGGAGAGAGAAGAGAGAAATTGCCATTCTGCCCTTGTCCTGCCCGGCTCACAGCTGCTTTTAACCAGCAAGATGCCATTTTCCTCTCGGGGGCTGCTGAAGAAGAAAAAAGCCCCGCCTGCTTGTCATAATTAGATTGCAGCGACTTCGGTATTTCAAATAAAGCAATCATGTCTTTTGACCGAGATGGATGATCCAAGTTCTCTATGTACAGTTTAAATACAGAGCCATGTTTCACCATAGACAAAACAGCGTCTAGAAAAATTACGCTAAAGAACTTAGAACGCAATAGGGGGGTTGGCCATTACCATGTTTTCTCACTTCCAGCTAAATTCATTGGTCAATTTGTTCATCAGGATCAAATTCCCCCTCCCCATCAGGAGTGGGAAGGGGGAATGGGGGTGTGGGGGCGAAGCCCCCTACTTACAACCATAGACTTTTATTTTACGCTCATAGACTGGTTCGTTTTCTAGAATGATATCCCGGTAAATTGCTTTATTGTTAATTTCAAACAATGACTGGTCATTGCTTGAATGTCATTGCCTTAACGTAAATTACCATAGAAATTTTGAACAATGGATAAATAATCAGCGGTTCCAGTGTGTGATAACGATTGTCTGGCAAGCGCCTTCTTGACAAACAAAGACAATAATATCTTGATAACCATATGCATCAATATTGAAAAAACCACACGCTTGCTCCATCTGGAATTCACTAGTCCAGAAGGTGAGATATTGGAAATTCTGTGCTTTAAAAAAGCAAAAAACTTGCCATCTTGCTAAAAATGAATTTCGCAGGAAATTTTCTGATCGAGAGGAGTAAGTTTCATTAAAATCCGTTGAACCGTTTTTTCTGAAATCAATTACATAGCTACCTACCTACCTGGATACGGACAAACCATTTTAGTATAGTGGACTAGCCATCTGCCCCCCCCCCGCTGGGGAGGCAACAAACAGAGGAGTAAAATTTTTTGAATAAACTGCATGTAACTTTTAACCCACATGAGTCACAGCATTTCAGAAAACCCCCATGAGCCTTGACCTCTCAGTAATTCCTACATGATTACAGCATTCATTGGATAACAACACTGAGGACTTGTTCACACTGCCATCAAGTGAGCAATCAAATCGCATAACTGATGTAAAAAGTGACGAAAAATCCGTGATGAGAAACATATAAACACAGGAAAAAAAACACTCACAGTTTCCAATCTTCAATCGATGCATTTTCAAAATTTAAATTGGTCAACTTTCAAATTTAGCTTTTATCGAAATACTTGCAAATTTTAAGTCCACAATCGGTAAGAAATTGTTAATTTAGTGCCAAAAATTTAAAACTTCCATTCTCGATAAAGATGGAATATGAAAGCAAAAATTGCGTCTTTCAACTGCTGAAATAGAAGGACGTTAGACTCGATTTTCTTAGAAATGACTCTCACGTTTGCCAATTGCAATTACAACTGCAACTGTTCCATATAGGTTCAAACTGATTAAACAATCGACCGGATTCAGACTGCATGGGCTGTGACAGGGTCTTATTGCTGTCCTGCTTGACTGGGCTTCGATCAGCCGACGTACCAGCAGATAGATAGGCTTCTCCACGGCAAGCACTGTTTGATCAGCGTGTGAGAAGGAATTTTATCCAGAAACTTTTGTTGCCAATGGAAACGTGAAGGGTTGAATAAAAGCGTCCCGAGGCAGATTTAACTAGTAAAAGTCCTTGTCAAGCATATACACTCATTTACAGGGGGTTGGACCCCCAAAGTTCATGGAAATTTTAAGAAACAAACACAAAAACAATAAATTTTTAATCTTAAAAAAGATTTTTCATCCGTAATTCGCATTTGTCTGTGACTCTTGTCAAGCAGGTTGCCCTGCAGGAATCAGTCGGTAGCAGGTATAGTGAAAATTGTCTGAGCTTGAAACAAATTAAGGGGGAAAAGCAAAAAAGCATTGTACTGCAACAAGCATTGAAAGGCGGGGGTTCACAGCGGGGGCCAGTCTAAGGGAAGCAGCAGTTCCCACTACTAAGGGATTCCGTAAGGCGCGATTTTGGAGGTGGGGTGGGTGTCAACCCTCCTCGCCTCTCATTGGCTGGCGCCCCGATCACTAGGTGATCGATACCCGTATCGATATCGGCGACTCGAACCCGCGACCCTCCCCAGCCGCAGGCGCACCTACCGATATTAGATCCCAATAAATCAATCAGATCCCAAATCAATCAGATCCCAAATCAATCAGATCCCAAGCGCACCCTCCCGAGCCGCAGGCGCCCATGCAGCAGGCGCCCATGCCGCAGGCACCCCGAGTGTACACTCTCCCGATATGTGTGTACACCGATATGTAGTCATCGATACGGGCCTCTTCCCCTCTCTCACCTACATCTCAACTAGCGAAATCGAACCCAGGTCGCGCCCATACTAGGACACTACACGGTTGTGGGGTATAGGGAGCGAGAAGTTTCAACCCTAACGCTGACGCAGCCCTGTACAGTGAGAGTGTACGGCAGAGAGGGTGGGGCGGACAGAGAACCAGCCACTAGGTTGTTATACTGTTGAAGCATAGGGAGCGAGAAGTTTTAACCCCGATGCTGACGCAGCCCTGTACACTGAGCGTGTACGGGCAGAGGGTGGGTGGAAAGAGATGTGAATAACACAGCCTGCTGCAGGAGCCGGATAGAGAGGCGCATGCTAGGACAGAGAGGTAGTGTGAGTCACACACACCCCACAGAGAAAGCCATACAGAGGATAGAGAGCTCCCTCCCAGTTGCAGGGACAGAGAGGCAGGCAGGGTATGCAGGGGCATGCGAACCGTCAAGGGGCCACGCGAGGATAGAGTGGAGGAGCAGAGATGTGTTTGGACAGAGAGCCAGCCACGTGTGCGTAGTGTGAGGGAACAGAAACATATGGAGCAGGAGGGAGATAGGAAGCAAACGCGCAGGGTAAGGGAGCCATGCAGCAGGGAGCAGTGTACAGTGAGACACGGGCAGGGGTGGAGCCGTGCGTGGACAGAGCTGAACGGCACGGTCAGCTGCAGGAATAGATGATAGAGAGGCGCGGAGGGGGACAGAGAGCAGTGTGCAGGGTAGGCAGCCACGCAGGCTGGGGAACAGAGAGGCGCGTGTCAGCCAGTTACAGCCCGGGACAGAGAAGTATGAAGGGGGCCTGGGACAGAGAAGTATGAAGGGGGCCTGGGACAGAGTTGCGAGCAAGGCACAGAGAGAGGTAGGGTCCGGTAGCTATGTATAGGCAGGGACCCACGCGAGGGCAGGACAGGGCATGCAAGGCATGCAAATTACATGCAAGGGCAGTGAGGTGTGCGCGGAGGGAGACAGAGAGCAGTGTGTAGGGGTAGGTAACAGCAAACTTTAGTAGAGGCGCGTGCGGGGACGGAGAAACCAGTCTGAGCGTACAGAGACGTTACAGAGAGGTACACAAACAGAGACCAAAGCGGGCAGAGCACGTGTAGGGACAGAGACGTGAGGGAGAATAGACCAAAACACGCTATGTATTTTCAAAAGTTGGTTTTAGTGCAGCATATTTAATAGCGGGTAGTATAATAGTATGTACATAGTAGGTATAATGGTAGTAATAATAGTAAGTATATTAGCCCAAAAGGTAGGCTAAAACAGGCTAAACTGTGTGTACGCATCCTCATCACCCCACAAGCCCCTCTCCCGCCAGACTCACTCTTCCATACCCTCCTGTATTGCTGTATGAAGGAAAATATAGTGTAAAAATACAGATCTTAACCGTCAGACCGCTGAAATCAGGGCACACTAGAGGGGTTTCGGGGTCTGCATGCTCTATGTAAGCTGTTTCAATTATGTTTTGAAAAAACTAGGGCTTAAATACAACGTTTTATTCAAAAGTAGGTTATTTTAATGAAATAGCTGACACAATCATTGTCGAGAGTAGAAATTTTTATAAGAAACCAGGCATTTTAGCAAAAATAAACCTTCAAACCACATAAAATTGAATAAAAAGCAGACATTTTCAATTATAAACCGCAAGTATTTTAATAGAAAAGTAAGCAAACAAGGCACAAAACCAGCAAATTTTACCTTTTTATTTTAATGTTACTGATAAGGTAGAGAGTAGAAACTTGTGAGCTGTACGGAGTTAGAAAGTATTAACCATTATGTATCGTATGAATTATTAGTTCAGTACCAGCCATTGGTCAAGCGAGCATTTATGAAGTTATTACGAGTGATGAAGGGATAGAGAGCTATATACAGGAAGACAGTATCCTTCTAAACCACCACGAACAGATTGCTAATAGAGATAAGCTTTGTCTGTGTGCAGTATGAGTAAGCGAAGGCGGGGCAAATACTTTTCCACATGCCGGACAGAACAGTATTGTGCTAGGATTTCTCTCGAAATCACGGTACGTTACTAGTTTTTATCACACCATCCAGATGCGTCAACTAGTCAGCAGTAGTCATTTATATGTTATTAGAACTTACAAACCCAGGTCAAGTAAATATTACAAAGAGTATATTACGTACACACGCCAACTCCGAATACCAAGCCATACTAGTCTACTTGCAGTGCTCCTGGAGGGAAGGGACGGCGGGTGTACACCCGGCAGGGTGGGCGTCCAGCGAGTGTACATCTGACAGGATGGGTGTTCAGCAAGTGTACATCTGACAGGGTGGGCGTTCAGCAAGTGTACCTTCAGCGTCGAGTAGGTGTACACCCGTCAGTGGGGAACTCCACCCCTCCCACCAATGTCGTGTGCATGCGGTTAGTCAGTATAGTGGTGGGGTAGACGGTGCAGGAAGGAAACCCAGATGCTGACGCTGCCCTGTACAGCGAGCAACCAGCCCCCTGTAGCAGGAGGGGGACAGAGAGTGCGTGGAGGCAGTAGGAGATAGAGGACGCTACCCGGCATGTCGCAGCACGCGGCGCGGGACAGAGGCAGTGTGTAAGTCACCCCCGCGGAGAGAGCTCCCCTGGCAGGAGGCGCGGGACAGAGAGGCGGTGAATCACACCCCACGGAGAGAGCCGTACAACGAGCTTCCCCACCCGAGTCCGGTAAATATTACAGAGTATTACGTGCACACACCAGCCCTGAATACCAAGCCATACTAGTCTATCTGCAGTGCTCCCAGAGGGAAGGGATGGTCAGGAGTTACACACCAAGAATGCATTCATACAAAGAGTACACAACTCGAGCCCAGACACCAAGTCACAGTCTACTTACAGTAGAGATGGTAGATTAATAGCAAGATTATATTACAATTAGACCTCTCTAGCACATGAGGAGTGAAATTCAATAATAATTGAATTCAATAATAATACAACATTTAGACGTAGTAATTTAATTACAAAATACCACTAACACTGAGCCAACGAATTGTAGGTTACAAAGGAGTTGCCACTCATATGGAAAGCCAGTATAATGCAGGTGTGTATTATTAAAACATAGACAAAAACGATGCAGACGTATATACACACTATTGATTTTGTACATGTACATTTCGGCATATTACCACACATCGCGGGCACATATTATATATCGGGGATAGGTTAAAATACACACATCGTAGATGTAGAAGCAGACACAATGCAGGAAAATTATGATACGAGTGTACATATTAGTGCGTAAAAGTATCATATTATGACACCCTGTAGCACATATTGACATAATGCAGGGGAAAATATTGACAGAAATAGTACACAATTGTAGAGGTAACAACCAGCCAACTAGTAAGGGCATCCAGCACTTGTTCAGGTTTTTTTTATTTCGAGACGAGTGTCATGCCCCCGCAAGAGATCTTATCAGAAATTTGTTGAACTCCACTGCAACTCTCCCAGAGCCTCCAAATGGAGTTTTAACACTTGAGGGGATCCCGCTCAATGTACAGTGCGGACGGAGAGGGGTAACAGAAAGCGCTGCATCAGACCGCGGAGCTGCATTCCTCCCCCGAGGTAGGCGCGTCAGCTCCCACTCCTCATTTAACCATCAAGTAAACTAAAGAAGTCAAGCAGAAAGCCTTACAATCACCCGCAACCAGCACAAGTAAGAGTACTTTCCACTAGAGAGCCATAGTGCAAGATTCGCGAGCCAAGTTGAAGAAGCACACCAAATTACACTAAAGACATATGTATTAAAAAGCATACCGGCACCTCTACAAAAACACAGTATGTACCGATTAAAGTTGCTTTTGGTGCAGTGTATTTAATAAAAAGCAGGTACCTAACACAAAAGTAGGCATCAATGCAGTGCACGGGCTAAACTGTATTTACAAACGCAGGGCAACGAACTACACACAATGTAGCGCATAGACATAATTGTACACATAAATGTACGCAATTTCCGGTATATAGGACCAAATGTACGCAAATGTACACAATGTACACAAACACACACACACTCAGGCGCATCCTGCAGCGCATCCTGCAGCACGATCGCCGCAGGCGATGGCGCCATGCAGGAAGCTCTTGCTGTGAATACGCCTGAGTGTGTGTGTGTTTGTGTACATTGTGTACATTTGCGTACATTTGGTCCTATATACCGGAAATTGCGTACATTTATGTGTACAATTATGTCTATGCGCTACATTGTGTGTAGTTCGTTGCCCTGCGTTTGTAAATACAGTTTAGCCCGTGCACTGCATTGATGCCTACTTTTGTGTTAGGTACCTGCTTTTTATTAAATACACTGCACCAAAAGCAACTTTAATCGGTACATACTGTGTTTTTGTAGAGGTGCCGGTATGCTTTTTAATACATATGTCTTTAGTGTAATTTGGTGTGCTTCTTCAACTTGGCTCGCGAATCTTGCACTATGGCTCTCTAGTGGAAAGTACTCTTACTTGTGCTGGTTGCGGGTGATTGTAAGGCTTTCTGCTTGACTTCTTTAGTTTACTTGATGGTTAAATGAGGAGTGGGAGCTGACGCGCCTACCTCGGGGAGGAATGCAGCTCCGCGGTCTGATGCAGCGCTTTCTGTTACCCCTCTCCGTCCGCACTGTACATTGAGCGGGATCCCCTCAAGTGTTAAAACTCCCATTTGGAGGCTCTGGGGAGAGTTGCAGTGGAGTTCAACAAATTTCTGATAAGATCTCTTGCGGGGGCATGACACTCGTCTCGAAATAAAAAAAACCTGAACAAGTGCTGGATGCCCTTACTAGTTGGCTGGTTGTTACCTCTACAATTGTGTACTATTTCTGTCAATATTTTCCCCTGCATTATGTCAATATGTGCTACAGGGTGTCATAATATGATACTTTTACGCACTAATATGTACACTCGTATCATAATTTTCCTGCATTGTGTCTGCTTCTACATCTACGATGTGTGTATTTTAACCTATCCCCCGATATATAATATGTGCCCGCGATGTGTGGTAATATGCCGAAATGTACATGTACAAAATCAATAGTGTGTATATACGTCTGCATCGTTTTTGTCTATGTTTTAATAATACACACCTGCATTATACTGGCTTTCCATATGAGTGGCAACTCCTTTGTAACCTACAATTCGTTGGCTCAGTGTTAGTGGTATTTTGTAATTAAATTACTACGTCTAAATGTTGTATTATTATTGAATTCAATTATTATTGAATTTCACTCCTCATGTGCTAGAGGTCTAATTGTAATATAATCTTGCTATTAATCTACCATCTCTACTGTAAGTAGACTGTGACTTGGTGTCTGGGCTCGAGTTGTGTACTCTTTGTATGAATGCATTCTTGGTGTGTAACTCCTGACCATCCCTTCCCTCTGGGAGCACTGCAGATAGACTAGTATGGCTTGGTATTCAGGGCTGGTGTGTGCACGTAATACTCTGTAATATTTACCGGACTCGGGTGGGGAAGCTCGTTGTACGGCTCTCTCCGTGGGGTGTGATTCACCGCCTCTCTGTCCCGCGCCTCCTGCCAGGGGAGCTCTCTCCGCGGGGGTGACTTACACACTGCCTCTGTCCCGCGCCGCGTGCTGCGACATGCCGGGTAGCGTCCTCTATCTCCTACTGCCTCCACGCACTCTCTGTCCCCCTCCTGCTACAGGGGGCTGGTTGCTCGCTGTACAGGGCAGCGTCAGCATCTGGGTTTCCTTCCTGCACCGTCTACCCCACCACTATACTGACTAACCGCATGCACACGACATTGGTGGGAGGGGTGGAGTTCCCCACTGACGGGTGTACACCTACTCGACGCTGAAGGTACACTTGCTGAACGCCCACCCTGTCAGATGTACACTTGCTGAACACCCATCCTGTCAGATGTACACTCGCTGGACGCCCACCCTGCCGGTGTACACCCCGCCGTCCCTTCCCTCCAGGAGCACTGCAAGTAGACTAGTATGGCTTGGTATTCGGAGTTGGCGTGTGTACGTAATATACTCTTTGTAATATTTACTTGACCTGGGTTTGTAAGTTCTAATAACATATAAATGACTACTGCTGACTAGTTGACGCATCTGGATGGTGTGATAAAAACTAGTAACGTACCGTGATTTCGAGAGAAATCCTAGCACAATACTGTTCTGTCCGGCATGTGGAAAAGTATTTGCCCCGCCTTCGCTTACTCATACTGCACACAGACAAAGCTTATCTCTATTAGCAATCTGTTCGTGGTGGTTTAGAAGGATACTGTCTTCCTGTATATAGCTCTCTATCCCTTCATCACTCGTAATAACTTCATAAATGCTCGCTTGACCAATGGCTGGTACTGAACTAATAATTCATACGATACATAATGGTTAATACTTTCTAACTCCGTACAGCTCACAAGTTTCTACTCTCTACCTTATCAGTAACATTAAAATAAAAAGGTAAAATTTGCTGGTTTTGTGCCTTGTTTGCTTACTTTTCTATTAAAATACTTGCGGTTTATAATTGAAAATGTCTGCTTTTTATTCAATTTTATGTGGTTTGAAGGTTTATTTTTGCTAAAATGCCTGGTTTCTTATAAAAATTTCTACTCTCGACAATGATTGTGTCAGCTATTTCATTAAAATAACCTACTTTTTGAATAAAACGTTGTATTTAAGCCCCTAGTTTTTTCAAAACATAATTGAAACAGCTTACATAGAGCATGCAGACCCCGAAACCCCTCTAGTGTGCCCTGATTTCAGCGGTCTGACGGTTAAGATCTGTATTTTTACACTATATTTTCCTTCATACAGCAATACAGGAGGGTATGGAAGAGTGAGTCTGGCGGGAGAGGGGGCTTGTGGGGTGATGAGGATGCGTACACACAGTTTAGCCTGTTTTAGCCTACCTTTTGGGCTAATATACTTACTATTATTACTACCATTATACCTACTATGTACATACTATTATACTACCCGCTATTAAATATGCTGCACTAAAACCAACTTTTGAAAATACATAGCGTGTTTTGGTCTATTCTCCCTCACGTCTCTGTCCCTACACGTGCTCTGCCCGCTTTGGTCTCTGTTTGTGTACCTCTCTGTAACGTCTCTGTACGCTCAGACTGGTTTCTCCGTCCCCGCACGCGCCTCTACTAAAGTTTGCTGTTACCTACCCCTACACACTGCTCTCTGTCTCCCTCCGCGCACACCTCACTGCCCTTGCATGTAATTTGCATGCTTTGCCCTGTCCTGCCCTCGCGTGGGTCCCTGCCTATACATAGCTACCGGACCCTACCTCTCTCTGTGCCTTGCTCGCAACTCTGTCCCAGGCCCCCCTTCATACTTCTCTGTCCCAGGCCCCCCTTCATACTTCTCTGTCCCGGGCTGTAACTGGCTGACACGCGCCTCTCTGTTCCCCAGCCTGCGTGGCTGCCTACCCTGCACACTGCTCTCTGTCCCCCTCCGCGCCTCTCTATCATCCTATTCCTGCAGCTGACCGTGCCGTTCAGCTCTGTCCACGCACGGCTCCACCCCTGCCCGTGTCTCACTGTACACTGCTCCCTGCTGCATGGCTCCCTTACCCTGCGCGTTTGCTTCCTATCTCCCTCCTGCTCCATATGTTTCTGTTCCCTCACACTACGCACACGTGGCTGGCTCTCTGTCCAAACACATCTCTGCTCCTCCACTCTATCCTCGCGTGGCCCCTTGACGGTTCGCATGCCCCTGCATACCCTGCCTGCCTCTCTGTCCCCTGCAACTGGGGAGGGAGCTCTCTATCCTCTGTATGGCTTTCTCTGTGGGGTGTGTGTGACTCACACTACCTCTCTGTCCTAGCATGCGCCTCTCTATCCGGCTCCTGCAGCAGGCTGTGTTATTCACATCTCTTTCCACCCACCCTCTGCCCGTACACGCTCAGTGTACAGGGCTGCGTCAGCATCGGGGTTAAAACTTCTCGCTCCCTATGCTTCAACAGTATAACAACCTAGTGGCTGGTTCTCTGTCCGCCCCACCCCTCTCTGCCCGTACACTCTCACTGTACAGGGCTGCGTCAGCGTTAGGGTTGAAACTTCTCGCTCCCTATACCCCACAACCGTGTAGTGTCCTAGTATGGGCGCGACCTGGGTTCGATTTCGCTAGTTGAGATGTAGGTGAGAGAGGGGAAGAGGCCCGTATCGATGACTACATATCGGTGTACACACATATCGGGAGAGTGTACACTCGGGGTGCCTGCGGCATGGCGCCTGCTGCATGGGCGCCTGCGGCTCGGGAGGGTGCGCTTGGGATCTGATTGATTTGGGATCTGATTGATTTGGGATCTGATTGATTTATTGGGATCTAATATCGGTAGGTGCGCCTGCGGCTGGGAGGGTCGCGGGTTCGAGTCGCCGATATCGATACGGGTATCGATCACCTAGTGATCGGGGCGCCAGCCAATGAGAGGCGAGGAGGGTTGACACCCACCCCACCTCCAAATCGCGC